>JAPYZB010001900.1:0-13442 GCA_030522745.1 Eupelmus kiefferi | reverse complement strand
CAGCTTTGCTCGCTCCATGAAACATCGAGAACAGCGAAGAAAAACCGACTCTTCCGTCTCATTAGCATGTTGTAATTGAAACTTTTCCCATGTTCCATTAATCGCCAAGGGAATAATTGAATATCGACGCGTTTACGTAACGCGCGCACGAGTACAATGTATAGAAGCGCGAGAAAAAAATGCCTATCATCTTGACTTTGAATCTTCGATAAGCGTAGAATCGCGTTGCAAATTGAGGCGAACGGTCGGACCTTGCCTCATAAACATTGGTGACGAGTTCGTTGATCTATGCGTTAGATTGAACGTTTTGCAATATTGATTTTTCGATAAAGATTTTTTGAGTGATTGACTGTGATTATATGGCTTTTGATTCTTGAAATGTTATTTTTTTTTTATTTACGTGTATTGTGATAAAAATATTATCTTTGCAACCACTTGTATTCTTTTGTGTGTTTGAAGAAGGAAAATGTTTTACTGCTGATTCCACAATTAAATTTTTTTCGTTTGCTTTTAATTAGGAGATAAGGAAGCGATTATACGAATATGGGCAAAGATCAAACAGAAGCATTAATAGTTGCGAGTATAAAAAATGTATTTCTACAGAAGGTGGAATAATTAAATTATCAAGAGACAACCCTAGTAGAAAATTAACCATATTCTGGCCAGAAATACTTTGTACGGAACTTCTAGATAAGTGTCATTTTAAAATTTTTTGACCATAAATTCTGGCCAGAATATGGTCAATTTTCTACTAGGGAATGTATATTTTAATTTTTTGTTTTACATGTCCTCATCGATCTAAATTGAGGTCAACAATTAACTTGAAAATTAAAATGAGCCGTAATATTATATATTGTTGCATAGAAACTATTACACGCAACTTATCGAAAGCTTACAAGCAGCTGATATGATATCCTTTACTTCTAAGACAATTTAATCTGAAATCAATATTAATTTTATTATAATTCATACCTTTTGATCAATTGATATCTTTTTTTGTCGATAGCACAAATAAATAACACGCTTGAGTACCTCGTTTATGCTTTTTATAGAAATAATCGATATAAATTACGTAAAGTTTAAATAATAGTAAAGAACAGCAAGGTAACAAAAAAAAGATGTTTGCATTCTTGTATAATTGAACACTATTTTTTTTCTTTACGAATTAAGCAGATTTTTTCTATTTCACAATAAAAATGTAAGAAAGTTTTTTATCAATAATTTTTATCAATTTTTGCAGACCATTAAAATTTTTTTAGACTGAGAATAAGTTTTGAAGCATACCTATGATGAGCAGGTTCTATTTTTAGGCATGATATACTTATAAAAGTGGATAGTTATTATATACATAATCTTCTACAGAATAAACTATACGCAATAAAATGAAAACGACGACTTACCTAAAATATTTTACAATATAATATAAAATCTTTTTGAATAAATGCTTAAAACAATATTAATTTATAAATTTTCTCCAGACCGAGAGTGACTATTTTTCTTTAAAATATCATTTAATTTAATTTTATTGCTATTAAATCAATTTATCAACATTAAAATTTTATTATATGAGAAATCTAACGTTTATGTAATTGATTATTTATCTTAAACTTCCATATGGATATTTAACGCGATTCTTTTTACATGCAGATGCTTGGTACGCAGTCGTTCCTCCAGTCTTTATCTTTCCTTTCAATTTTTGGCAGACACATCACCAATGTCCTTGTACCACATTTTTTCATAAATGCTGAATTCACGTCCATGAAAGGTGTAAATGTAATGAGTATTTAATATACTTAATTTAAACTTCGCTCTTTCACTAAAACTGAAAGAAATAAATTGCATAGGAAGATCGGAACAACAAATCCTATAGGAGGATTAAGTATATTTTAAGCTTATGAAATACTCAAAGTAGCCTCTGCCGAAATGTCTTTTCATAATTTACATATTATTTGTCGAAAGTAACCACTACAAAATATTTTCATTTTAAACTTTAAGTTTCGTATGTTTAGTTTTATTAAACATGCCTTATTAAATTTGGTAAACTCAAGTACCTATAAGCAGTTTTAAATAACAATTTTAACTAAATTTATATAACAATGTTACATAGCAATCCATCACCATCAAAAACAGCCAAGTAAGGTGTCAGTAATGAAACTGACATTTTTGACATTGATAAACATGTACCGACATTTAGAGGTGCGAGATTTTTTCTTTCTATTGAAACTTCATGTTTGTCACATAGTGGACAGAATACAAAGTTTCCAGATTTTTATTTTATCTAAAGTAAAAAATATTATTGATTTTTAAGGTCTCCGGATAAATTTATTTTCAAAGCATAAAAGTAATCCTTTAATGAAAATAAAAAACTAATGAAATTATTGCAAAACATGGTATTAGTATTTCTATTAAATATAACGAATGTTCAATATATTAACTTTCTACAATAATTTATTAAGTATTATATACTTTTTTATCGAATTAATATAAGCGCATTAATATTTTACCGGCCGTAAGGTATTTTTTGTTTTACTTACTGTGTAACTTTTAATATGGTAAAAAGGATTTAATTTCTTTAGAACGATAATTAAACGTATAATTAACTTCTAATATTTTAAAAGCTATAATTATGCAAGCAATTAAAATCAAGCTTTTATCTTGTAAATTTAATTAGAAATTTCTTTTTAATATCATTTTAAATTTATTAATGTTTTATTATACTATGTACAAAAAGTTTGAGAATATAAATATCTGATTAAAAGAGATATTTGTTAGAGTAGTGTAAATGTAAGAATGTAAGAGAATTCTTAGATTTACTTCTTTCTTGTATTGAACTACTGTATAAAAATAAACAAATATCTTTTGTACAATATATACCTATAAAGCCATAATCTAAGATCATCAACATTTTAATTAAAAAATGTAATATAAATTTTTTGCGTTTTAAAAATGTAAATATTTATTGTAATATTTTAAGCGTACAACTTTGGTAACGATCTATTAAAAAATTGTTCTTTCTATTTCTCATATTAAATAGGTCATTAGAAGAATTGTAATAATTTAGTATTGCAATTTAACATAAAAATAAAAAGAGAATAGGTATTTGTTACAATAGATGCGGCAGTTTGGCACGAACGCGATACAGTTGCAGCATAATACAGTTACAGTTATGCATTGGCAAAACACCTATATATGCGAATGAAATACTAAAACTTGGATGCTTTACTTTCTACAGTCGATGTTTAAAATCTAGAGTATCTTGATTCATTTCGCCATAATACCATATATTAACATTATTCAGTAGCAATAAAAGAAAATTTATGAGTTCCAACAAAAATAGTAACTTTTGTTACATCTTTAAATTTATACTCCCTTGAGTGTATTGTGTAAAGTGCAATAAAAATAATACGTTGAAAATATAAGTAACAAGATACAAAGCTTTTTAAATAAATTTCCATATATTTTGTTTAGTCTATATCAAAAATTTAAATATATTTTTTATAATAAACTAAAAATTAATTTACACCATTTATTGTAGTTATATACAAGATAGAATAAAACAATTAGATTACATTTTTTCGTTCGTACCAGCTTCATTTAATTACAGTAACATTTTTCCGAACCTGAAAACCCACAATAAGAATACCCACCTACACAGGAAAAAAAGATACGAATAAACCTAAAACTACACTTATCAGTAAAGTAGCAAGCAAGCAACTATGTGAGATCGATCACCTATAAAAAAGCCACTTCATTATTTCATCCTATCTTTTTCTCCAACTATATACGCGTAACGCACTCGTGTCCCCTCTCTCATTATATGCGCAAGCCGCTTCGTCATCGAGAGCAAAGTCCACGTGCCGAGATCGAAGCCAGGCGTGATTACAGCGAGCGCCTTACTTACTTTCTCTCTCCCGCGACAAAGTCCAGAAGATCCACGCGTGAACGAGCACATGATTTTAGACACCTCGCTCTAATGTCCCCGAGGGCTACCGTCATGGCTATGTGTGTGTCGTAACCGATTGCGTATCGATTTTAGGGATCTTTTAGGCGCGATGCACGGTATGTTATCGCGGCCTTCTTTTTCCTTTATTTTCGTTATCGGTGCCGTGATTGGGGCAATTGCTCTGTTGCCGGGCTGATCGATGAATTTTTCCAGAGCCGATATTTTTGGGTATTTTTGGAAATGTTTAGTTGGCCAAAGGTCAATTGTTTCAAGGATTGAGCATTGTTGGCGATATCGGTTTTAACTTGATAAAGTCGGCGATTGTCTATTTTCAATGTTTGATGTTTCTTGGTGATAAAGTGGACGTAATAAATGTTTTATTGACATATTAGCTTATACATAATCGATTATGTACTGGGAGAAGAATTTTCGGAAAAATTAAAATTCTGCTTATAAAGTTTTCACAGACTGTAGAAATACAAAAAATTACCATAGTTTATAAAAAATTGTATTGCATGAGAAGAAAAATTTACGAGGCTTCTCAAAAAATTTACTATAAAGCATAGTAATCGTAGATTTTTAGTCTATGGCAACATTTCTAACCAGTATTGCAATTTTGTCCAAAGATTTTTTTCTAAGTGTTCGATATATTTATCAGCTAGTATATATTTTATTATGATTCATTTTCTCCGTAAACAAAATTTTTGGAAATAACTGAATAACAAACTATAAAGTCTAGCTGTGGAATAAGAGACAATGAGTCAACGCATATGATTGCTGAAGAAAAAGTTCAGGAAAATTCCATATGAATCTGAACCTTGCTCGGGATTCCGCTGATTTACTTAATCTTTTATATGAGTATTTAAGACTAATTGCGGATTTATTACAAAGTTATTTTCTTTATGTGGTTGCAAAATAAAAAAAGTACTATATAAATAGTTTCGTACATAACTGACCTACTTTTTAAAGCAGCAAACAATTTATTGTTTAAGTTTATAATCATTGTATACATTACTTTATCAATAAACGTTGAACAAAATATCAATTTATGGCTAGAATAATTGAACAGGCACATGGCCCTGAGTATATTCACACCTTCAATTTAATAGAAATGATACACGTGGCTAGCTATTCTCTTGTACTTGAGAATATTAAAGACTATATTGTTTCAGTATTTAATAAAATAAAATATTTTTATAATAAAAAAATTAATATTTTATATCCATGACTCATAATTATTTAGGGTACTATAATTTTAATTATCGTATGAATTTTTAAAGAAATAACAACTTATTAATATCTTAGAAACTAATCAAACTTAAATGAAATATTTCATTGTTTTTATTACTTTACTGTAAAATTAATAAATCTCAAATCTCTAATCTCCAAAATGTTATTAATTGCTTTGCTATTATTCAATATCTACCTTTAAACAATATTTCAATATTTATTTATTTTTTCTGACGTTGCAATCAAGCCTTTTTATTTCTTTTTTTGTCGTTCTGTTGTTAAAAAAAGTGTTTAAAGTTCATATTAATTTCAGCTGAAGCAATACGTTTTTACTTGTTATTCTTTTATGATATAAGTGATGACTTGCTTTTTTAGTATTTTTTTATTCAAATAATAATTTTGCCTATTTCATGCTCAAAACAGCTTTTTATATGTCACAATAATTGTAGAATTTCAAATTTGATAATATCTTTTATCTAACTTCAGTCACACTACTTAAGCACTCATAAAATAAAAACATAGAATTTCATTAAGAACTGCAATTAGAGATCGCAATCATTATTGGAGCCATTACTCGGCAACTTTATTAAAAGCCATATAACTACGTAAACAAAGGAATTCCGATATTCTTTACATAGAAAAATCCAATAACGCCCATGAACTCGCTCACAGAGATCCTTTTGAATGGCAAAGATCAAAAGTATGATTTGCCAAGAATCACAAGAACGCATTGCAATAAAACAATTTACCTGTAAATTGCCCGTCACATGTGCGCGGCTAGACGGCTAAGGCGTAAATTAACGTCGCAGACCTGAACATAGAGTCACGGTTTCTCTGTGTACGCTTTACGTTTTCAAATGAAGCTTTTAATATCGATGACCCATATATCGATCTCGATGTCAGCAGGTATATGTGCGTGGATAAAAAAGATTCGACGAGTGAGTGAAGTTAAGACTGCAGTTATATTGACGAAATGTATTTTAAAAATACTCGTTAAAATGGAGATTGAGGTTTTATTGAGATGATTTACTAAATATATCTTAAAAGTTGATTTCAAAGAATATACCATATGTATAGTTAATTGTCATTTTATGTACATTGCCAGCATATATGCATGCAGATATCGATTACACAACACCGATTATACAGAGTAAAAAAATATTAACAAGAATCATTCGTTAAAATTATCTTGTTTTTATTCCGAACTCGGCAGATACCATTGAACTTTATTGATTTAGAGATTTTTATAAACAATTCATATGGAGTGATGCTTTCTCGATAAACAATGCAATACCACCTATAGGTGGTACACAGTATACTGTGTATATATCGTAAAATAAACCTATAAAGACGATTAAAATTAAGATTCTCTCATCAAACCTCAATCAACCAGTATTATAATTTTTAGCAAAGCAAAAATCACTCGCATAACGAATGATTAGTATACGCAGTTCCTCATAAAAAAAATCTCATAGACACAACTCTTCAAATAACCAATCTCGGCAACTTTTTTCCCCAACATCAACATCGCCTGAGCACATTTTTTTACTTCGAGTTTGTTGCCTCTGCGGAGACATCGACTTTAATGCCTTATACATACCTACATCCGTCTGAGGGACGCAAAATGTTTTCCATATAAATAACTCGCGCGCGTGCGCTGTCTAATATTAGTATAAGATAAAAACTGGAAATTTTGTTGCGGGGAACCGCGGCGAGCTTGAAAGTGCTGGAAGTTGCTGTTTTGTGCAAGTACACTTGAGAAACGGGCTGGACTACTTTGCGTGGTTTTGGGTTTAATGTAATGGAATTTACGCACTTGCGACGAGGAAGAAGGAAAGTGAAAATCGCGCTGGATGTTTGGCAATTATGTTGATGAGAACGTTTTAATGAGGAGTATTCATATTTACGTATGTTGTTTTTTGTAATTTTAACCAGTTTACAAATTGATCATTCGCGATGGAAAATAATTAATTTTTACAACGTTTTGAAAATACGTGAGAAATTCTAAGAATTTTGTAGAAGAAATTGATATGAATTATTGTGAAATTTATGTACGTACGTAAAGTTAAAAATTTTTCTTCAGTTTTTGTATTTGATGAAAATTCTACGTAAGTTTGTGCTTATGTCACAAAAAGGAAATCGTTATAAAAATTCTATGTTTATATTAAAGGGAAAAAAACGTGTACTTTAAACGTACTTATTATACTTATATTACGAAAACTTTACGCCAATTGTGTCAAATTACAAAATACGAAATATTTTCAACTGCCTAGCAATAATACACGAATATTTATTATAAAAATACTAATTTTTTTTTCTTCTAAAATCTGCCTAGTAATTAAAAAAAAAACAGCAATATATATAATATATCAATATCCCCCGTATCTCTGGTCCTACGACACAGAGTCACATCCATTCATTAACACCTTCAACTCAAATTACAAATCAAATATCTGCACTCCAAACGAAAATCCCACTCTATCATTTCCCTCAATTCAAAGCAAAATAATTCCACTCTCTCCAACCACATCTACCCAACCATCATCAAACCAGGCTCTTTCAACAACCTCAATGTATTTCGATTCACCGCGATGAATCCCGCTAAAATTTACACATCAAAACTCAGATAAGTTTCCCGATTCTTTTTTCTTCCCTCTCTCCCGCGCCTCCGTCTATATATATATTTAAATGTAATACGCTTCGCTATACGCGCTCGCGTGATTTCGAGGTCGGCGGCCAGCTCCGCGCGCGGCGCAGCACTGCGGGAGAATGTGAAGCAACTCGCGCGTGTCACGCGTGGATCAGCTGCTCTTTTGTCAATGAAAAGAGTCGCGGAGTTTTTATCTGCCTTCGGCGGGGAATCGGCGTCGGCGCTGCGTTTTTAGTTTTCACGGAGCGAGTCGAAATTTTTTTCGATTCTGACTCTGATGTGTAGTTGTAAAGTGTTGGATGTGGGTTTATGCTTGGGTTATGCTGATGGAGAGTTTGTTAATGAAAATAGATTTTTTGAAGTTTAGCTAGTGGAGAATATCGGATGCTTTTTTGGTATGCATTTAGGCAGCGTTCCAGGTCAGACTGATGATTTAGTCGGTAGGCTTGCATTTAAAAAGTTCATCAAACAAAGCCGTCAACACTTCCAGGCATAGTTTTGCATTTCAAATGATGTGAATATAGTAGAAGATAAAAATACAGTCACTTTACAAAGTAACAGTCTTTATTTTTGTCGAATAACTAATTTTTTTCGACATTTACCGACTTTTAAAGATAACCATTAGCAATTCTAATATTATGTTAACACTGAATTTTGCATAAAACTCAATTTTGAACTTGAAATGAAATGAATTAGTCAAATAATTAGTGTCGACTGTAGCTCAACCGTAATTTAATGAACAAAATTGTCTATTACTTTACAAAAGAAAAATCATCCCGAATATTTAAAACCCATTTAGATGTTTTAGTATAGAAAATGGTTCATTCATCATAGCAGGGTACTTTACACTTTCATCAAAGCTATTAATTATCGCGATTATAGTTCCGTACTTACAGAGATTACAAAGCCGGACTAACAATTGAAACTTTCCCCAGAACCATCGCAAGAATAATTAATAACGGAAATTGAATACAAACGAATCTCGAAAAAATCACAAAGCGCAAGCTGCACATTACGCATCAGCCGATAGCTTGTGTCACTAAACAATCATTTAAAATCCACTCCTGCAGGTGTAAAAATATTAACCCATCACTTATAATTACGCATTCGCTCAAAACATTTACAATCTCAACGATCTAACCATCCTAAAATTCTTGCAGTACGGCAGGCAGAACATCGAGCACGTGAGGAAGCGCAATGGGAACTGGACGGTGGAGGCGGAGGACGAGAGCGAGGACGAGGGCAGCGGCGGCAGCAGCAGCGCGCCTGCCCTCAATGACAAGCGCAGCCTGCCGAACGGCACCGAGCCGTTGAAGAAGCAGCAGCTGAACGGCTCGGCGGCCGCTGGTAACACGGTGATAGCGCGCTCCAAGGACCTGATCATGCTGCCGGAGCCGGACATGCTGCAGAACCACAAGGACGAGGAGAGCGACGAGGTAGCGGTGGGGGCAGAGAGGACGGAGGCCGAGCGGTTGGAGATGAAGGACTCTCTTCTCAGCGCGACCAGAGAGGTGAGTTATAGGTGGGATCTTGGTGACGTAGAGATCTGTTGGTGATGACTATAGGTCAGGTCAAATCGGATTAATGGGAGTAATACTATAGAATGATCTTTGACGTTGCAGTCGGGTTTGATATACATTGTGTATACATTGTGTATGAAAGGATGTGCCTCTTGAATTTTTCATTCTGTTTTAATTTTGAATCGATGATTGAGGGTGCTATTCTTAAATTGGGTTTTGAATAATGAATCACGGAATTATTTAAAGTTGGTTTAAATTTACTGTTTATAATACCTGCGTTGTTGACTAAAAATTGAACGCATAAGTTGTAGTGGTACAAGTTATACAACATTAGTAATGTAATTTATAATTTACTCTTTTCAGACTGACATATCAAGAAAGAAATCCTTCGAAACACTGAAACGAGAATTCGAGCCTGCGATATGTTTAGATTATATTCGAGCTGGCATTGAAGCAATCATAGAGGATGACGTGACTTCCAGGTTCGAAGCCGAGGAGCTTAAGGTTAACTTTTTGTTTTAATCGTATAGTGTGTGTAAATTTTCATTTTTTTCCGGCGCAACAAGATCTAACAAACACGTTTAATTATAGAACTGGAATCTTTTGACTCGAACGAATAGACGTTACGAGTTCATTTCATGGAGGCTAACTGTGATTTGGGTCTGTGGTTTTTTCATGAGGTATTGTTTCCTTCTGCCTTTACGAATTCTCATCTGTTTTGTTGGTGTAAGTATCTTACAATATTTTGTATTTTGTATTATTTATTAATATTTTAAGTAAATTTGATTTTGTATTATCATATTTGTACAATTTGTAAAATTATAGTTTCTTATTATTTATGACAAAATTAATAGATAAACTAATTATACAAATATTTATTACCGTGTTGAAAATGAATATAATTTTAAATAGATGATTGTATTGCAAATTACTACATTTTAAAGTACCGTAAAAAGAAAGATAGTTCATAAAAATTCAAGTATGCTGTTGAAGCTGTGTTATCTTGTCTAATGAATATTTATATTCTACGTATTTTGTTGAAAAATGCAAAGAACTTATTATTGGTCAATTATTTACTCGTGTTAGTGTCAGTAAATTAATTTGTACAGTTCTGTTTGCCGTTTTATCAATGACGAAAAGTCAATAATAATGTCATTTGAACACGTTTGTACACTTTGTTGAACGATGTATTAACAGAGAGACGGCTCCGTAGGTAATATACCTGATAATATCGACGTCCAGCATTGGTTTTCTGCCGAACGGCCGATTGAAACGCTGGGCTAATGACAAAGCGACTCGCATATTCTTCCGGATAATGTCGAGATCGCTCTCGAGCCTAATTACCATTCACAATCCGGAATATAAGCCCAAGTCGGGCATTGTCGTAGCAAATCACACCTCGACTATCGACGTGTGCATCTTGTCGACGGAGACGACTTTTTCTTTGGTAAACAGATGATGAAAGAGAAATAAATTCGTATATACAAAATCAGTGCTCATATTTAACGACATATTGTTCTCGTCTGTACCAAGTGAAGTTGTTTGGTGACGGGTTTTTGTGTTAATCATGCCCAGAGAACATTTTATGCGTTTGGTTTACGTAACGCAATCAGACTGTGATTATCTAGCAAAGCGCGTACTAAAAAGCTAGAGTTTGTCTTTCCTGATTCATGCAGACATTATCGATCTTAACAAATTAACCGACCAAATCGATGTATCCTATTTTGCATGTAATTTTTTTATTTAATTCATTCCATGTCAGCATACTCTTGTGAGCATACTGAATATTTATAAAGTTGATTAATATAGATGATTTTTTAAAACATATGAGTATACAAATTTAATTCAGTTTCTGAACCAACTTTTTTAAACATAAAAATACTTTAGTTAAATAATTAATAATTATTGGTAACATCGATTTTTGTGAATTCATTTTAAATATAGAAAAAAGTTCGTACAATCTGTAGCTGAAAATTCCGATATTTTCATAAAAGGTTGAACGCGAAATACATTTATCTTAAAAAATTAAATCGTGGTTTTGATAAATAAAAACTGGCGAAAAATATAAATTAAATGATGTTATAACATAAAATGTAAACATGGTCGGTTATTTAAAAATATATAATTTTCTTCGATAAATAATTTATAATTCATTTACGTTCTAAAGTAACGAAGTTAAACGCGAAGGTTTCTCGACTACAGCAAAAAGCTTTCTCTTTGAGAGGCCAATAAACTTCATCAATTTTTTATAACAAGTTTAAAAATACCCAATATTACACGAGTAACTTCGTCGCTCGTAAAGCATCAAACCCCGGCGTCTCTAAAAAAACAAAAACGGCATAAAATCAATGGCTTAACGAGCACGCGACGAGTATTATATTAAAGCAGGTCGCATGCAGCGCAATGCCGCGCAGAAAAGAAACGTCTTGCACACAACGTATAAGACGTAAGTAAAAATCATCGAGGTGTGTTATCCTGCAGGTGATGTGGCTGACGTTCTGCACGGCAATAGTGGGCTACGTGCCGGACGGTAGCTTCAAGCGCTGGCTGAACCAGCGTGTCCTGATAATGTGCTTCGCCGTGCTGTCCAGCGCCCTGTCGTCGGTCATTAATTATCACAATCCCGAAAACAGGCCCAAGAGCGGCATCTGCGTCGCCAATCACACATCGCCCATCGACGCCCTCGTCCTCATGTGCGACAATTGCTATTCCCTGGTATGGTTCGCGAGATGCTTATCACGTTAAACTGTCTTGCTAGCTTCTTTATATCTTGCTTTTTTATTTTCTATCCGCTACTTTCCTGCGCTTTTCTTTCTCGCTTTTTTCTCTGTATATGCTTTCTTTAAGGGCTGCTGAGTATTGTATTTCAATAACGTGAAATTACAGAAATTTTTCGGCGATAGAAAAACGTCTATATTCTTTCCTAAAAAAACTTTAATATGTTATCAGAATATATAATAAAAGAAAGTAATGTACTGCAATTTTGATTGGCATATTTATCTTTGATTATTTTTCTCCAATAGATTTTTCTTTATTTTGTTTTCAATTTGTCAAATGACTCGTTAGTCATTTTTAATGCGACATTAAATTTTAGTATCTCGTTTGTAATTCTGCTTTGTCATGTACACCACTATATGTGACGACACACAATTTATGTGCAATTTATATGTACTTGTTAAAAAATTAATTTAATAAATTTATCAATTCAGTTAATGTATCCAAAATATATCTGAAACATCAAATGTAGAAATTTATATGCTTTTGCTTCAATTTCAGTAACTAGATTCGTACAAGTCTTCTTAAAACGTTAATTTATGTCCACTGAACTAATTTAATTTCTCTTACTCTCATTGAATTTCTATAAATTTCTTTGAGAAAATCCTTGAAATACTTTTTTGTTTTGACCACACAGTTAAAAATTGTATTTTTCGAACTGTGCAAACTATTGTATGCATAGGATCTAAAATTTTATTTAAAAATTTTATTTAGCAAGAGAATGTTTTTAAAATCGACTGAAGTTTAATCAGCTTTTCATTCAAAATTCAAATTAACCATTTGATGCATTAATTTAATATTTAATAACGCGGAATTTACAGTGTTCCATCTAATTACTATCGAAGTCAAGCTTCAGATTAGGCTGTCCAAAAATGTGGAAAATAAGATAATATTTATTCGAACAGATAATCTCGTTAAAAACAATAAATCTTTATATTCAATGAAAGATCTCAAAAGTTTTAATCTTGTGATTTATTATTCAATACCTTATAAATTGTTAACAATTGAATGTGATGCTTTAGTTAAAATTCCTTCTTAAAGCTTAATCAAGTTCTGGAGAAAGACCTGTACTACTTTTTTATATCTTAAACTAACTCTATATCCATCTGTTGCATGTGCTTTTTACATTATGCGTGTATGTACATCAATTGAACTAATCTTATTAGCTATGGGGTATTTTATCTATGTCTAATGTTTAAAAAATGCTACTTTTAGTATTCATTTAAAAAATGTCACATATTTTGAAAATTTTGATGAAATTTATCAACTTTACTGTTTATGTTGTTTGAAAATTCAAGGAATCAGATTATTTATAGATAGATTT
>JAPYZB010001899.1:0-13207 GCA_030522745.1 Eupelmus kiefferi | reverse complement strand
AGAGCCCCTCGACCTAGCTATCAAGCAAGCCCTGCATCTAAGGATTTCCAGTACGGCTGTGTGTATATACAAACATGACCCCGAGTAGTATATCGATGCTCTAATAGACACCAGCGGTGAGAGCTGCATTCACGTGGTTGAGATAAGGGTGAACATAACACGTGATGGAGTTATATTTTTTAGTTTGAAATGGAGATTTTGTTTTTGTTGTGGTTTATTAAAGCGTTTGAAAAGTTGAATATTTAGTTTTTGAGATTCATATAATGAAAAATTAAAAAAAAAATTTTTTAGTTATTATATGTTATTAAGATTAAATAAATATTTCGTATATTTAGATTTGAATACAATGCAAATGCATCATTTTTAAATTTGTAAATGTAATAAAAACATTAAAATAAATAGTCTATAATATAATTTTACTTCTTATAAATATAATTAATATTCTAAATTAATTCTAAAAAAGAAATAATTCATTATACCAAAAAATATATCTATAATTTAAAAAAGTATGGCTAAAAATATAAATATACCATTAAATATATTTAAATAAATCATTATTACTAAAATTTTTTACTACCTAGAAGGTTTTATATTTAACTTCAATAATCTTATCACTTTGCTTGAAAGCTAATCGTTATCTTGAGATAACAGCAAAACTACAACTTTATTTTCCCGTATAAAATTATCAAATTATATTTTCAGCTTCAATTTTACGTAATCCGCAATGGTTATCTGGGCGCACTTTGATTTTATAAGAAGCGATAAATATGCGAGCATGAGGTTGAGATTTATTGTTTCCCGCGCACCGGGCAGAGAATAGACGGTGGCGTTCAATAGGCGCAGAATTTCGACAAAGCCATCACGGACGATTTAGAGGCTAGAACCGCTCGATCGATTCATTCTCTTTAGATACAATGCCATTAATGTCTGTGGCACTGAACTCGCATCTTTGGAGCGGACTGTTAGGGTCGTGACATCTTTAAGACCATAACTCAATCATTGGATTCAAATAAATTCTTTTATTTTAATAAACAGTTTGTTTTCGTTTTTTTAAAAGTACAAAACATGGTTATTTTAAGAGCTAATAGTATAATTCCACTTATCGGACACAACTTTATACGCATGTACAATATTTCAAAAATATGTTCCTAACTGTCCATTTATTTCTTTACAGTATGGAGTTCTGTGTGTAATCAATTGAAAAAATTGGCAAAATTAAAGAATTTTTATAATAATTATAATTAAAGGACATTCATTAACTCGACTTAAGTCTCGTAACGGTTTAAATAATGTAAAATAATACAAGTTTAAAAAAAAAAGGAATTAAAATTTCTTAACCTAATCTCCTCCAGCACTGACTTCCGGCGTTTCTTCTTCTTTGTCACCGTTTGTCGCCTCTGCGGTAGCCTTAGACTTCGCCGCTGCTTTTCCTTTTTTCGCTGGTGCCTTACCTTTGCCTTTCTTTGCTGCTGGTTTGGCTTCAGTTTTATCTTCGGAGCTTTCTTCTTTACCGTTCTCTACCGCCTCAGACTCGACTCCATTTTCTTTGGATTCTGTTTCACCCTCATCTTCCTCTTTTGGTTCTTCCTCATCCTTGGCATCAGAATCGGGCGTTTCACTTTCGGCATTTTTCTTACCCCTACCTTTTTTGGGGGCAGCTAAAATGTTATAAATATAAATGTTAAATTAAAAAATTTTTGAAGAAATAAATAAAAGTAAGAAATAAATTGTTTTCAAAATTTCAAAGATAAGAAAAAATATTGCAAAATAATTTAAAATTAATTATTATAATAAAAATTAAAAATTTTAAATTAATAATTATTTATTTTAAAATGTTTTGTGATATTTTTAAATTGTCTGAATCAATAAAAAACTGCAATGTACCTTCCGCCTTAGCACCTCGACCTTTGCCCTTTTTAGCAGCAGGGGAACTTTTCTCTTCAGCTTTGCTTTCAGCGTCAGCTAAAATAAATAATTTTTGTTTATAAATTCGGTATTTTACTTTAACGTAACATTTGTAGCATTAGCAATTAGTTTATAAGTTTTTGTTACAAACCTTCTTCAGATTTTTCTGCGGGTGCATCTGCCTTCTTTGTGGTCTTCCCCCTGCCTTTCTTTGCCACTGGCTTCTCCTCCACCTCTTCAGTCTCTTCCTCAACTTTTTCTTCTTCTACCTCAGCCTCAGCTTTCTTGGCATTTTTTTTTCCAGCAGGTTTCTTTTCTGCTGCCTCTGTTTTTTTTGCTCCAGCTTTTGACTTTGGTGCTGCTTTTACTGGTGCAGGTTCAGGCTCTGGTTTTTTGTTTTTGGCTGCCCTTGGTAACCTTGCGACTGGTTCTTCAGTCTGTGTCTTCTTTTTTTTCGCTGCAGATACATCATTGTTTTCTGCAGCAGGCGCTATTTCAGCTCCTTCAGTTTCTGCACGTTTTGAGGGTTTTCGTGGTGCCATGGCTACAAAATTTTAAAAAGTTTCCATTTTTAACATTTTAACTTTAGATATTTATTAAAAACATAAAAAATTATTTTGTCTAACCATTTAGTATCTTTAAGAATTGAAAGTTTACATGTAAAAGTTTTAGTTTACATAATTATTGACACTATTGACTGAGCCATTAAATATAAAATAACGCAGTTCTGGTTTTAATGTAACTTAAGCTTTGTTTATTATGAAAAGGATATAAATTATTTTATTATCTTTTTCAATTCATTAGTACAAAATAATAAAAAAAAAAAAAAAACAAAATCTTAAATATTTTAACCTTAATTGTATTTAAAAAATTTTACTTATTGTTTATAATCAAATAAATTACTTTTACATTATTTTATTTTAGAATGAATGATTGCATCAGATTGCAATATTTACATATTAAAAGAATAATATTACTATTCTGTTAAGTGAAGAAAAGCCAATAAAATTATGACTGAATTAATTATTTTGTAAACAGAATCAGTAAAAAAAGGTTTTGTTTACAAAATTGTTTTAACATTGTTAAAAGTTAAAATCAGCATTGCATGTATTAAAATTCAAAAATATTATTAACGCATATATTAAAATTCAAAAACATTATCTATTAGGTACATACACACAAAACAAATTCAAACATTCATTGCACATCAAAATAAACAAAAAAATTCCAAACCAAACGAAAAAAAAACACAAAAAAGAAAGTCAACAGCAAAAAAGGCATTCATCAACGGAAACCCGTAGCCATGAAAAAAAAACTCGCCTCCCCCGGAATCCCAAGGGCAAAAATTTCGCCAGCCCGCTCTTACCTCAGCCCCCCTCAAAAATACCCACGCACCTCAATTTTTCCCCGAAAAATCCCGAAAAATCCTCGCTACACCTCCCCGTCTAACCAACCTCACGACTTCCACTAAAATCCAGCCTTACACCTCACAAGTCAGAAAGGACGGCGGCAGCTACGCTCAACAGACACCGGACATCTTCGAAAGCGCGCTGCGCACTTTGCGCGCGCGCGGGCGCCTCTAGCCGCGTTTTTCGCCGAAAAACGCCCGGCATGCCATAAAGCCACCTTTCCCCTCTCCCTTCGCCGCTTGTACGAGAACAAATATCAGGCTATGGTCTCGTGGAGCTCGCGATTTCGCGAAGCCGGAAAAATAACGTCTAGAGGCACGAGAAGAGAGAAGAAAAAAAGCAGCGAGGCTCGATCACGCGCGGGGACTCACCTATATAGCGTTTGATGCTCTCCCGCCTTTTTCTCCGTCTCTCTCTCTTTCTCTCTCGTGTCTACCTCTCCAAGAAGACGAGGAAGTGCGGGACTAGCTCGAGTCCTAGAGCAGGCTCACGCTGGGCCGGCTCTCCGGGATCTTCCTGCGGCGAGAGAAAAAAAAACAAATGGTTTCGCTGTGTCTCTGTCCCAACGCGTTTTTAATATGCCGGCGCGCGCGCGAGCCTCTACCGGCTCCTCGCTTTTTTCTCTCTCCGCCGTGGCGAGAAAGAGAGAGGCGTTGGTCGATTAAATCGAGTTAGAAAATAAATCCTTAGTACTCACCTCGTTTAGCGAGGAAAGAGTCGGCTGGGGCCGGGTTGAGCGTCGAGAGCAGGAGCACGTTTTCCTCGGCTCGTCGCGTGAGAGGCGGATGTGTGTCTATGTCGCGGCGAGTGAGAGCGCGAGAGCCGGCGGCGAAGACAGTTTTTCGAAGGGGAACCCAGCAGCAGCAGGCGGCACTCACACCGTGTGTATATCTCGCGCACTATTAAGCCAGGGGCCCTCGCCGCACTGTCTAGCTCTGTCCTTGTCTGGCTCTCTTTTTCTTTTTCTGCGCGCGCGCCAAGCGCGATGCGGCAGGGACGAGAGAGCGTTGAGAGACGTTGCAGACAGACTGGCCAATCGCCGGCTGGCTTTTGCTAGGAAGGCGAGGAGCTGATTGGTTGGGAAAACCGGCAAAGCTCGGAGAGAGGTGGGAGAGGGACGGGGCGAGTTGGGAAGACGGTCGGTTTCGTGAATCGTGATGGGTTAGCGTAGTAACGTATATATTGTTGTGAGTTGTAAAATTGGCGGTTGGGATTGAGAAAAAGTCTTTTTTTAAGTGATGCAAGATGTGGGAATAATTAAGAAACTATTGAATTAAGAAGAAATTGACGATTTATTTGTAATTTCAGTTAATTATAGTCTGGGTTTTTAAAAACTTCTAAAAAAATTCGTTTTGCGTTTCATGCTATAGTCCTTTTCTTTTATATATTTTCATTATAAAATATTATTTTATTAAATTTTTTTTTATTAAATACACCTTAGTATAAAAATTTATAAACTGATCTAATTTTCTAAAAAACATTGATTTAATTAATAATAATTCATAATTAATATATTAAAGGTAGCAACAAACCAGAAATAAATAACGTTATTCTTTATTAAAAAAAAATTTTTAAACTGCCTAATAAATATCATCGCAACCAACCTTTAAAAAATTTTTTTACTCACAATAATTTTCCACATCATAATAAAAAACAAACAATTTCATCAAAATGCATATCGCAACGAAGAAACCGTTCCCAACACGCCCCCCACCTCCCCCTCAACCATCTCGCGTGCGTGCAGGTCGCGCGCGCACGGAATCTCGTTGCATCCAAGTTTTTCCGGAATTCGAATTTTTCGGACCTACGGAAATTTACCATTGTAAATATCCAACCACCTTCCAGCGTGAAAAATCGCGCTTCTTTTGAAAAGCCGAGTTTTCGCATTAAATTTCCTATGAATGAAGGGAGAGCTTTTCAGCTGTGTTTCCCCCGCTCGGCACGGGGATGATTTTGGTTGTAGCCGGCAGATGCGCTGCGCGCGCGGAGACGTGTATATGGATGCGGAATGATATTGTGTAAGTGGCTTGAAGGTATATGCTTGTAGGAACGGTTCGCAATGTAGTTTTGCGCGCAGTGTTCGTTGTTGCAAGTTGAGATTGAGGAGAACGATTTATGTATGGTTTCTTGCTGCTTTTGTAGGTCGAATATTAATTGAATGATCGGGAGAGTACAGCGGAGTATTTTTCGCTTACTTTTAGTAAGCGAAAGTAATTGGCAGTAATTTTGAATGAGTTAATTGTAAATGAAAATGCAAAATTAAAAAGTTTATTAAACGTTTTTATTGCGTTTTATTATAAAATATGAAAAAAAAAATTTTTGTTAATAAATACATATATTTGTTAAATGTAAATTAAGTATGTTAAAAAATATAATATTTTTTATAGAACAAAGTATATCTGTTAACCCTTTGACCCCCACTGTTACACATGGGTAACATGAAGTTTTATTGGATGTGGGTGTTATAACAACTTTATTTTCATGCACTTATTGGGATAAATTATAAAATGTACTTATATCATTTTCAAGAACATATAAAATATAATCAGATAACATACTTTAAAAAATTATTTTCTCAATTTAAAACAAAAAATAATAATAAAAGTAAAAATAAAATTGAAATTTCGTAAAATTAACTCGGGGCTCAAAAGGTTAATAATCGTTATAGCAAACATATTACTCCTATATCTCCAAAACTTATTGATCGATTTAAAAACCTAATAGAGGATAGACCTATAGTTAACACTAACCACCCTAACCTGAATCTTAATGCAATTATAAGCTTCAACAACTACATTATAATAATTTGCCCTAAATATAGCCCCTTAACAAACGTTTATTTTTGTTCACCCAACCTAAAATTCCTTTTAAAATTTCCAACACCTAAATAGTTATACCGCCTCAAACTAATACTGCCCATTACATTTCGCAAATGTACAGAGACATTTAAGTAGTGCCACTTAAGGCATAGCCAGACTCATATACCTATATAGACAGCCGTCGAGTCACACGCTCCGAAACGAAAGACCACGACGACGCAGTCGCAGTCCGCGAACGAGAGAGGAAGGAGCTACAGTCGGAGCGTATACATATATACATTTGGCCAGCGCATAATAGCCTGATAGCCACGCACAGCTGCCAGAAAGGCTCAGTTGTGCTGGAAAAATGGCGTCGAAGAGCCAGCGCTGGGTCGTGGACTCCGGGATCCTGCGGAAAAAGGGCGGCGAGGACGAGCCCCAGGAGCTCCTGGTGTTCGGTTACAGCTGCAAGCTGTTCCGGGACGACGAGAAGGCCAGATTGATTGATCAGGGCAAGCATTTGATACCTTGGATGGGCGATTGCGAACTCAAGATAGACAGGTCCGTTTCCCTAACCTAAGTGATTATCACACTTCAAACAAAAACAAACAATACTAGCCTATTAATCGTCTCTAGCCATTGTTCTACCTTATTAATCAATGTAAAGAGCAAACTTTTATCTCCATCCAAGAGGGCTTTATCCGAACCAGAGGGAAAGAATACCTAGAGGCTTTTTTTCACTTGACTCTGTGTTTCCGTCAGCCAAGAGGCTGGACCCGGACACTTTCAGATAAAGCTTTGCCTATCACGGCGCTCGGTTCTTTCTTAATGCAAGGATAAGCAATCTGGGAGACTGTTTAAGGCTTTCCGCAGGTGCGTGACCCTTCGTATACAGCATATTTTTGTGGCAGTGCGCTTTTTCTCATAAGTGCGCTCCACAACCAGCGAGGATTCAGGTGCCTCTCTAGGCAAGATCGTTTGAGGTGGCTTGAGAGTGGCTGAGAGAGATAGAGAGCGCGCTTCCCAAGGCTGCAGCAAGGTGAGACACAGCGTAGAGAGACAGGTGAAAGGCCGATGGTCATTCATATTTATGACCTATCGGGCTGGTATGTATTAGAGCTTTAGTATCAAATTGGCGAAGATAAAATGATGCTAAAAACAAATTCATACCATATGGCTATCTCCATTAGTTTAATCTTCCTAAACTGTGCTTCTTAGGATTAATCTTCACTTTGTATTTATATCTATTATATAATTTATCTATTCATTTCGTCATTCATTTTTTCTACAAATATACCAATTGTCTTTTTAATAATGTATGTACCTTTTTCTAAAATTTACTGCTTTAATTTAATCAATTAAAATCAAATTTATAAAAAAACTTCATGGTTTTAAAGATTAAAGTAGTGAATATAGCTGTTTTTCAAAATTTTAAATTCTGAATTTATGAAATTTACTTGCTTTAAAGAATATCTAATTACATTTATAAAATTGTTTTACAAATATTTATAAAATATATTACTCACAACATTTTTAAATTAAATGCAATAATTTATTCTTAAAAAACTGGATTTTCTTTTTCATTAAAAACAAAAAATAAGTCACAAGTTTCAGAATTCATCTTGGCAGAAGTTACCGTTATAACTTTTTTCTATTTTCAGATGCAGAATGAAAGCTGAGATTATAAAAATTTGTCTTTCACATTTTTGTTATTCTAATTTATTTGTTTTATGTCTGTAGATATGACGGTCGAGGAGCCTTGGGAGACCTGCGGATGTACGAACCACCTCCCGGTGGTTTTGATAATCGCACCATCCTTACTGAAGATGAATACAAAATCGAACAAGCCTGTGATGAAGAAAGGTACCGATCTCTCTACAACAGTGATGCTGAGGAATCCATGTACCATGGTAATTTATTAAATTCAAATTTATAATTAAATTTATGTTTTTTTAAGCTAATATTTCTATAATCAAAATGAAAAGAAAAAACTAATTTTTTTAATAATTTTATAATATTTGGGTTAAATGGATAAATAAATAATAAACAATCAAATACAAAATTTTATATTACAGTTATTTATCTAGTTTATTTACTTTAAAAACTTGTTATGATTAAATTATTTTATATGTACTTTCATAATTTTCTTTATATTTCCAGAAGAGGAAATCAAGAGACTTCATCAAGCGTTGGATTCAGAAAATTCATACAGTCAAGTAGGATTCAATTATGATGATGAAAAGAAGTCTGGTGAAGATTCACAAAGTCCAAAGCAGTCAGAAGGCTCAAATGAAGAGGATGAAGCATTCGTACCTGTACCTGAATTAGAGATCCCAGAAGACATGATTGTAGTAAGTTATATAAATATTGATACAACATTTTTCTTCCTTCAACAGTTTCAACATTTTCTTTTTTGTTTTACAGCCTGAAACACAAAAACTTAATGCAATCATTGAAAAAACTGCTGTTTTCATTAGTCGTCAGGGTGGTCAGATGGAAATTCTGATAAAGGCAAAACAAGCAAACAATCCACAATTCTCGTTTTTGTCAGTTGAAGGGGAACTTCATCCATATTATAAGCACGTCCTTGAAGCAATAAAGTCTGGGAAATATAATCCAGAAAAGCAGCCTGAAAAGGAAGAATCTGGTATGCATTCAATTTTATTTTATATAAGTAAATTATACCTTTCTCTTCACTTAATTAATCGAGTGGAAGACCAAATTTGAGAGAATAGTTGTAACATGATTGATGTTGTCTTCATTGAAACGAAGTAACTCAATTATAAGCTGGAATTCATTATCAACATCTCCTTTGATTCTACTTATTTTGTAATTACCGTAAGTACCAACATTACATTAAATTTTAAAAGACCCATCTTTAATGAAAAAAATGTAAGTATCGCTAGTTTTTAAAAATGTAACTAATTTCAATGATTTTGATTGACAGAACCTGCTGAAGAGTCAGAGGAGGAGGATGAACCCTATCTACATCCAAGCCTAGCGTCGTCTCTCAAAATTGAAGCGGTATTTATAAATTTCTATGCATATTTAACTTTCAAATATTTAATAAATTGTTAAAATAATATAATATTAACATTTTTTGTCCAGGCACCCAATATTCCAAGTATAAACTACAAACCATCAGCGAATTGCGCTTACTCCATGCTGGTAAATAAAATCACTGGCAAACCTCCAACATCGAAAACGCAACAGCAACCAGTAGAAATTATACCTCCACCACCTATGCCTCCAATTGGATTTTATCCGTTACAAACGGTACTTATTTTTAAAAAATATTTCTATAAAGTGATGAATTTTTTTAGTTTTTTTTATTCTTTCAACTTTGAAATTTTCTTAATATTAACTAAAATCTGTACATATAATTAATTTGTTTTCTTTAACTTCTAACATTTTTTCATCTGTTCAGGGTTATCCACCGTTTCCGATTCCTCCACAGCAGTACGCACACGGTCCAGTCTTGTACGGTGCTAACGGCAACTCAATGCCAGTACCCATGCCTCAGATGCCTCAACTCCCAATACCCCCAAATAGCGCAGTTCAAACACCGCAGAAAGAGCCTGTTCCTCTTGTACCCTACGGACCGACACCGCCAAAGCCTCTAAGCAGACCATCTTTCATTGTACCGCCAGCAGATATACAAATCATTATCGACAAGATGGCTAGTTACGTAGCGAAGAACGGTCGAGACTTTGAAGCTATAGTCAAAAGCAAAGGTGATCCGAGGTTCAATTTCCTTGAATTGTCTCATCAGTACCACGGTTATTACGCACATAAACTCACCATTTACGAGGGAGCCGTCAATCCCAGAGTATTAACAGAGGAGGAATTATTGCAGAAGCAAGAATTGCAAGAAGAGAAACAAAAGAAGTTGGAAGAGTTACAGAAAAAGCAGCAGAGGATGGAGGAGGTGCAAAAGAGGGTTAAGATGATTCAAGCAAAAAAGAAAGAAAGTAGCACCAGACAAAGTCCTGGCAGGCAAATTACCACTGTTTCATTTTCGATTAAAAAACCGAAAGAAGGTGAGAGTACTGTTATAGAAAAACGAAATGCGTTACCTTTGGAAGAGAGTGACGACGAAACTAATGAAGATAAAAAAGAAAAGGAAATGAATTCTAAACCTAATTCGCCTGCACCAACAGTCGAAGAAGTAGCCCCCGTTAAGGTAGATAAAGAACCTGCCCTTCCAGAAAAGCCTGTACCGGAAAAGAAGCCGTCGAAACCGATATCTACGCATAATGATATCGGTGACTTTGTGGATCTCACTGATGATATTTTCGAAGATTGCCAAAAAGAGATTCGTGACAGACAAGCTGAAGACAACAGAATAAGGGAAAAATTAGCAGCGACAGCTCGCGAAAAGTTGGCTGCATCGAAGGAGAAGCAACTGCAAATGGAGAGGCGGAAAAAAGCGGCAATGTTCCTAAGTCAGATTCAAGCGCCTACGATGACGAAATTCGAGACGCCAATCGCAACGATACCGAAAGAAGAACCAACAGTGCCTGCACCTCCTACTCTCACTAGAGAAGAAATTGAACTCGAGGTAGTGAGAAGTGCCACAAACTCACTGATGAGCAGGTTACGAGGGTCAGATGTAAGCAGCAAAAGAACAAGGCAACGGTCACGGAGTCGTAGCAGTAGCGCCGGCTATTCGGACAGACACAGAAGTCACAAAAAGCACAAAAAGAAAAAGAGTTCACATAAAAGGTATATTTCTATCACTTTTATCGTAGTAATAGTTATTATAAAGTTTATTAAATCATTGGTTATTTTTGTACAAGTATTTCAAACTTTTCATGTATAAGCGTGCAAGTTTTTATGCAGTTAATTATAAAAAAAATTTTTTTGTGTTCTAGAATTATTTTATTTTAACTTTTACCATAAATAAAAAATTTCAAATTTAGCATTTTCTTAATATTAAGTCAATAACTAAATAATACTAAACAAACATTAATTTATAGATTTTTTTCATTTTGTGAACGTTTATATATTTTTACATTTTCAGCAGCAGTTATCGAGAAAGTTCTTCGAGTCTCAGCAGTTCCCGATCTCACAAATCGAAAAAGAGTAAAAAATCTTCTAGACATCGATCTCGTTCGCGAAGTCCACACAGACACAGCACATCTTCTCGTCACAGAAGAGAAAGCAGTTCTAGTGACTCGGATACAAGTTCATCTTAAAAAGAATTGTGTAAAGATGAAAAAGTGAATTGCAATGAATGTAAATATGAACGATGTATATTATTCAAGATTTTCTTAATCTTTTGGCGATACGGAATAAATAAAATTCAAGTATTTTAATCAAATTTGTTAATGTAATCAAATTTGATTTCATATTTTCTTTTAAATTTTCAAAGTTGTTCCAACTTTGTAATTTAAAATCTTATTTCTTAACTGTATGTAAAATATTTTTACACAATTTTTTGTAAAGAGAGTAATTAGAAAAAAATATATATATTTTCTCTGAATTATTGATAAATTTTTAATTCTAAATTTTCATTATCATACACCTTTATTTTTTTTAGACATATTTTATAAGATTTGAAACACACTTAATAATAGCTCCTGTAATCGGGTTTATAATTTTCAGTGCGATATAAAATTAAACACCAAAATTTAGGATATTATAAATGTTTTTATTAATTCGTACTAAACAAAATATTTCTTTTTGTAATATTTAAATTATAAAAATATTTCAAAATAATTTATGGTTTAATCAGAAATATACTTCTTTATTAATATAGTTTTAATGACGAATTTTAACACCATTCAGAAAGATGAGTTGTTGAATATTAATGCCTTTTAGCAAAATAATCAACCTCAAGTTACTAAAAACATAACATATTTTTGTAGTATCATGTATATAATTTGCTTCCAATGTAAGATCGTATGAGAGTAAAAGGTGGATAAATAAAATTCGCATTCACACTATTCTTAGCTAGTGAAAAAATTATTTTTCCAGTTCTTAGACGAACCATTGCAAAAGTCTTTTTGAGATATGATCCATAAAATTGGATTTTATTAATACATCAATAAAATTTATATCTCATGGAATTGCATTTTTAGTTCTGAAAATAGTTCAAAAAATCAAATATTAAAACTCATATATATAAAAAATAAAAATCTTCACTCGACCGAATATAATTTAACATCGCGCCGCATGATTATTATATTTAATTTTTATATATAAATCATTTTACAGTATTATTATTATAAATTTAGTGTAATTTTATAATAATAATCAAATATAAAAATTAAAAGGTAAAGGTCATTTTAAATAAATTAAATTTTAACTTCAATCTAAATCTGTTAACAATTTTTTTTAATGAAACTTTAATCTGTAGGTAGTTTGAAATCTTCATGTAGTAGATAGAGATCCGAGTTATGTACTCCTAGCTGTAGGCATTTAAGTATACGTGGCCTGTATACATTAAATTGCTATTAGAATAAGGACAGCAAACAAAAATACTCAGTCCCGCCTTAATCTAAACGGTGTTCAATTTATATGTATACAAATAGTCTTCATGTAGCTCTAACAATGATCAAACGTAAAAATAATGCTTTAAAGTGGATTTAATATAGAAATATTAATATAATATATAATATTAATAATAGAAGAATTCTTTGAAGATAATAAAAGTGGAAGGAATGTGTTTGTATTATAATTAAATTTAATACAATGACTTTTAAATTCGTAAGTACAATTGCATAAGTATAAATAAGTATTCAAATTAAAATTTATGTTGAGAAATGTTAACATAATTTATTTAAAAAAAAATAATTGTCAATAGGTCTAAATCGATTCTTGTATAAAAAGTAAATTATTATAAAGTAATTTATATTAATATATTGCAACGAATATACTATAATGAACGATTCCACACCAAAAGTAGTAATTGTTAAGCAACCTCTGAGAAAAGCCCGATTTAGATATCCAAGTGAAGAAAAACGTACTTCTTTAGTTCATGGAGAAGGTGGTGTAAATACATATCCAACGATACGTGTAAGTATTGTATTTATGTCGCTTTATTAGAAGAGAAACAGATTAAAGAAACTGCAGCATTACCCTGCTAATAAC
>JAPYZB010001898.1:0-16065 GCA_030522745.1 Eupelmus kiefferi | reverse complement strand
TTTTTTCCCCTTTTCTTATTGAAACGCGAATCAATAATCTATGTAGGCTGCACTTTGCTTTTCTAAAGTCGCGAGAATTCCAGCATTTCTCTTTTACGGCGCGCGAGCGCAACGGTATATTACCAGGCGTGCGCCGGCATATACACTCTCGCCGGCTGGAAAAACGCTCCTTTATGACGATGTCTCAATCGCGGGCGGCTCTTGCTAAACGAAATACCTCGCGCTCCGAGCGCACAAAGCCCGCATCTTTCTATCTCGCCGCGAGACAATTTATCAGTATAATCGATTAAGAAATTGCAGTTTAAAATTACACTAGACTACACCCAAAATATCTCAATCTGTAACTAAATCACTAACCCAACCTTTTCTTTCTCATTCCAGAACGAAACTGCGCCTGGAGAGCCTCGAAGACGCCGTCCTCGTCGACCTGGACGACGACCGTCTCTCCGATCGTCGCGGCTGTCCCGCCTACGTCGCTCCAGAGGTTCTGCGCTCCGGTCGCGCCTACTCCGGCAAGGCCGCCGACATCTGGTCTCTTGGCGTCCTCCTCTACACTATGCTGGTCGGCCGTTATCCGTTCAACGACGCCGAGCACGCCTCGCTCTTCGCCAAGATATCGCGCGGCACCTTCGCCGTGCCCGAGGGTCTGTCTCCTCGCGCTCGCTGCCTCATCAAGGCTCTGTTGAGGAGAGAACCTTCGGAAAGACCAGAAGCTGAGGATGTACTAAGGCACCCGTGGATGACGAGGCCAATGAGACACTCCGGCTCGTCGCCGTCCTCGTCGTCGTCGGCGCAGTCCGGCTGCAGCGGTAGTCGCGGGGGGCATGACCAGCTCGTGCCGGAGATGAACGGCGCCTGAGGCGCGCATCAAGACTGAGGATATGCGAGAGGACGCGGTCTCCTCTGAGAGAGAGGGAGGAAGAGCTTGAGTCGATGCTCCTGGAGGCAGAGTCTTTTCTTTATTATCTCGAGGAGGGATCGTTTCTCCGACTTGCGCGGCTCGTCCCGAGCTTCGCGGCTCCGGCGCGCTTGGTTGTGAATGCGATATACCGATTACTACTTTCGTGCACATGTGTAATATCATTTTTATGTTTCTCTCGTTGCGAATGTAAGGAGCCGATATGCGAGGGAGGGCCGAGAGTGCGAGAGCGCGCGAACGTGGACGAAGTACATGTGTTTCCTATAGAACCTAGAGCCCCCTGGCTGTTTTAGCGAATGGCGTTATTGTGATTGTGAAACGGCACCTGCGGTGTTAAGCGTAATTGTAACATCGGCGGTGATAATCTAAGACGAGCTGAGATAGAAGAAAAAGAGTCCACGGATCTTTCGCGTAGCTTTAAGCGAATGTTCTTTTAGCTTTATTTCGGAAGTGTGCGCGCGCGCTTGTGTCAACGAAGATTCACGTAGAAGCGGGGAAAACGATTGTTTTTCCGTTTTTTTTTTATTTATTGATGAAAGAACTTTGGATACTTTTTAGTCTTTTTTACGAATTAGACCAAGTGAAAAATACTACCAAATTTAGTGTTAAAGTGTAATTGTAAAAATTAACCTAATTTATTTGTTAGTGACTAAACGAATTAAAATAATATCTGCCAAGTTCGAGTGAATGTTTATTTGAATAGGTGCGTTAAACATTAAAATAATTTAAAATTTTCTTGTACATAGTAGATAGCTGAGACTTGTTCAAATAAATATTTACTACTGCGAACTGCGTAGCTTCTTCAATTTAAATCTCTCCTAGTACTAAATTTAGTAGTATTTAAAGAAGAAAAGGCTGTGTAGTTTCATCAGGTGAAAAATAATTATAATTCAGCTGGCCTTTTTTCATTAAACATAATGCTATATTTCGTATGAGAACGTTAATCTTCGTTGTGGAAAAAAATTCAAGAGCTGAAAATGCATTTAGAGGCAGTTTTCAACATTTTTAAACCGATGATAAAAGTTGCATATACTATTTAGTTTTGAAAAAAGCTACTTTAGTGTCAAATCATTTCTTTCATTTCTGGCTGGTTTACTAGATGATTATGTAGCGACGAGCTTTTTTGTCTATTTTAATAAAAATAAAAAAGAAGAAAACATAAGGCATTTAGAAGGCGTTAAAAGTCTTCGACTTTTTGTAAAAGTGTACACTCACACAAACATACAGCTGCAAGCGACCGATTGATTAAAAAATGAAAGTTCAGGCGTTCGATGAACTTTGTAAATTATGTAGTTCGTATAATAGTCGAGCGATTAAGCATATCGCTTAAAGCATATCTCCGCGTGATATATACATACTTCGGTATTCCTCGTCGAAACTCGTGAAACTCGCCTCGTGCGACATTATCGTTTCTTCGGACGCTCCGCGTACTTAATGTAAAGACAAATTTTCGACGTATGAATTTGTAAATAATCATTGACAAATTATTGAAAACGAAAATTTCTCTAAAGATTTTCCTTGGCTACTTTTTTAAAGGCATATAGTCATTTTAAAAGAAACAATAATCTTTTCATATTTTCACGGGAATTTCCCTGTAATTATATACGAATTAAATGTGAATCACCTGCAGTATGACTAAATTTTCTTCGTATTTTTACAGGCATTTTCCCATGATTGCACAATAGTATATATTAAAATACAAAAAAGTCTGAGACTTGCATAAGTGAAAATCAAAATAGAAAAGCATATTCCATCAAAACGATCGTCATTAAAGAATAAACAAGGCCAAGAATTAATTCCACGGGAAAATCACCACAATATTTATTTCCTAGTATTATATATAATTCGATGTATAAATGGTCGTTACAAAAATTACTGAATGTCTTAAACGGATTCACGACGCAGTTTTTCAGTTTCACATATAGTCAGTTCGAATCGTGGGAGCCCATACGATTTTCGTTTCCTACCCTTGTATATGTGTACATGTATATCTCGATAACGATATCTATATATAAAAAATATATACACGTTCGGATCGACGATGTTTTATTATGTGTCAATGTATAGGCGATGTACGGCTTGCGGCTTGTATTTCAAGATGTCACATCAGACGAGTGCATAATCTTCTTGCATGACGAGAACGTAAAGTAATAGTCTTGCATATGATTCTGGAAGTTCGCAAAATTCATAGGCGTGTTTAAATCTTTTTCCTTATTCAATTGTTAACTATTTTTTTCATATTGTACTTTATATATTGCAATCTTTAATTTGATCAACAATACATCATTATATAACATCAGTTTGTATATTTAGTTGGAAGCAAAACGGCTAGCATTGTCCGCATCGGTGATTGTTGTGTAAAGCGCAAATGTAATTTTTTTTTTCGATTATATATATATACCTATATATAATTTCAAAGAGCACGCATAAAAGGGTCCTATAGATTCAAGTCTTTTTTGTGCGTTACAACCTGTCATAGGGTGCCAACACTGAAACGCGTTAATTTTACTGTGAGATGTAAATAAATCGATGATTACCTAAGTCTTATGTATGTATAAAATAAGTGAGGATAATTAAAAGAAGATGACTGTACATAGAGAAAAAAAAAATAAACTGATGTTTGTGAATTAAAATTATACATGTGTATTTTATAATTTTTAGCAATTCCTTACACCTTAAAAATCCTGTATATTCTTTCAATTAATTGAAAAGCTATTAAACAATTAAAATTTTTTCTTTTTTTATAATTATGTATCTGAATAAAGAAATAAGTTTGAATAAATTTTGATTTATAAATTTATTCAGTATGATAAATATTTAATGATTACAAGACAAATAATAATAGTCAATAAAAAATGAAATAATTTTTTTTCCAATATTTTTTTATTAATTTATTAATTTATTTCTTTTTTACTGCAAAGCTAAATAGATTTCTTTATAATTTATATATCTTAAAAGCTTTAGTTTACTAAGCTATAATATTTATATATAACCGATAAGAGAAATAGTAAATTTTTTTTTTAACATCTGTGTTAAAACGTTATAATACTATAGCTACATTACCATATTAGATTTCCAATTCAATGGGCTTGGGGCTACTATATAGTATGGCTATTGGCACTATATATATAAAAAGTATTCTAGTGCCCTCTTCAGGAAACTATCAAAACATTCTAAGAAACAACGTGATCTTCATATAGATCTGCAGCCGAACGCAGTATTGTTCTGTTTAGTTTATTAAAACATGTATAATAAAAGTTAGTATAACTTACAATGAAGATACAACGATTAAAAAAGGTTCAGAAGAACCTTAGCTTTTATGTAAACAATTATAAATTTCGTCAGCCTTATCAAATCTTGGTAGATGGAACCTTTTCGTTCGCCGCTCTTGAGGTTCGTTTCCTAACCTAAAAATCTATTTACTTTTTATTGTTTTAATACTGATAAATAGCAACATTTTATGTTTTTAGAACAAATTCAATATTCAAGAGCAATTACCAAAATATTTTCAAGCAGAAGTGAAACTATTGACAACACAATGTGTTATTTTGGAGACTGAAAAATTAGGACCTAAACTTTTTGGAGCAATGTTGATTGTAAAACAATTTGCAGTTCATAAGTGTGGTCATGAAAAGCAGCCAGTTGCTGGCTCAAAATGTCTGCGTTCAATGGTTGGAGCAAATAATTCATCAAGGTAGGTTTTACAAATTAATGACTACTATTTGTATAATACTATATGAAAAGTTAGTACAATTCTAATTAGAAATTGCTTTGTACGTAATTTTATTTCAAGTGACAACTTTATTTCAAAATCAAATAAATCATATTATTGAGTTTATGCATATTATGCATTATTAAAATAGAATTATATCACATGTATTTTTCAAATAAAATTTTACTACAAGCTCTATTAAAATAATAATATGAGCAAAATAATTTTGAGGAAAAATTGTACAAAACATTCAAATATCGTATAGCTGTTGAAACGTTGAGAAAATATTTTTTAATTCATTACTTCATAAAACTTTGTATTTGAAAACAATTACTCCAGACTAAATGTCATTAAATGTTTTCATATAAAATTTTTTAGAACTTTGTTTAGTATTATTACTATTTACATTTTTATATATACACCTAGGTTAATTTTTATTTATAAACCCAGGATAAGTATTTTCTTACATGGTTCTACAAGATCAGTTTTTTTTAACATTTATGATGCTTACCTGCCTTTAATATTAGTCATCAATAATGTATAATTTTAAAAAAATTAACTAATAGATATAAGGAAACTTGTAGTACGTGATGCAACTTGTGATATTATTATTAAGCATTGATACTTTTCAATTGCATAAAGAAAGTCATCGACCTATGTGATATAGGCGTTAATATTTAACCATTGTATTTTGTTTGTACTTAATTGATACAAAAATAAATTTATCTATCTTTCCATCTATTTATTAATTAAATTATATGTCTGTATAGGTATATAATTGCAACACAAGATAGACTACTTCAAGATCAATTAAGAAAAGTACCAGGAGCTCCAGTCATGTATCTACATGGTAAAGCACCAACATTTGAACCTCCATCTCAAAAAAGTCGTGAATTTGCAGAGCAACTTCGTGGTAAAGTGATAATGACCGATATGCAAGAAGAAACAATAAAGACCTTAAAGAAGCAATCTGGTTTAGAGATAGAAGTTGCAACAAAGCTAAAGAAAAAACGTAAAAAAGGTGGACCAAATCCATTAAGTTGTAAAAAAAAGAAAAAAAATACAAAAGAAGCAACTTTAAATACAAGTACAAATAAAGTTAAAGAAACTGGTAAAATTAGGAAAAGAAAAAGAATAAAATTACCAGCACATGTAAAAGAATCTATTAAAGCTAATGTATAATAAACATTTAAAGACTATAATATGGTTAAGAGAAAGTGTTAATGTAAATATAAAATAAAAACACAGAGTATGGAAAAAATTTTTTATTATAATACATTTTGTTCAATTAATAAGAATAAAGTATTTACTTAACTTTGACTTTTTCGCGTTATTAATCTAAAATGTTATTAATCTAACTTTTATTATCACCTTCTTAGAGGAAATTTTATTTAGCAAAAGGGGAAAACTGAAATAAACAGTACAAAAGCTCAAAAATTATATGATAAAAAAATACTAATTTTAAAATAAACAGTTTTGTAAAATGATTAAAAAATTTAAATAGAGGGGAGACTTTTTAATGTACATTTTCCATCAAATATCAAGTTTCTATAAAAAGATAATTAAGAATCTAATTTTTTAACTAAAACATTGCTTAAATCAATAATTTTAAATAGTTTTCTTTTTCTTGATAAAACAACACAACTCGATACAATTCATACATTGATGATAATGTACTTTAAATAAAACTTATCTCCAGTCTTATATGCGATGATTACGCACAATCTATTTTTATACTTTGAAAAGTTATCGCAAAATGAAAAAATCTCTAGTATTAGTGTTGTATAACTTTTGAAAAGCTTATGAAGGTTTCAAAAGACCTTGGGCAGCCATTGCTATCACTTTCAACTTCCTTACAGATCGATGCGTTGGGTTCGCAGATATGAAAGCCGCCACTTGATTCTGTAGTGTCAACAAAACATTAAGCATGTGTTCTCGCGTAACGGGATCGTTGGGATCTAAGCTGGTAACCGCATCTTCCAGCCATCTGAAAAAGACGAATTATTTATCAGTTACAAAAAAAAGAGTACAATCCAAATCTCTTTATAAACAGTTAAATACACATCATTTATTTTTATTGCATCTAATAAAGGTTAGTTACCTGTGTTTCAATTCTGTCCTGTGACCCAGATTCGCAGAGAGTTGTTGGACTAACGATAGCAGAACGGGCTGCTGGAGCACACACCTCGAACCTTGACCCGGTCCCATCGAGCATGAAAATACTCGGGCTGGATCCGTGTTTTCGCAGACGAGCACAACAAGACCGAGATCACTTGCGCTCAATGCCTGCTGGAATGCCGCGTTCAGCTGACCGCGTTGAAGCAATGACATGACTCTAGCCTGAGCGTCCGCTGCCGTGGGACCTGGTAAGCCAGGTGTCGTAGCTCTTGAGCTATGAATATAATAAAGTAGGTTGTTAGATTTTTAAGTCGAAAAATATTTGATTTAAATTGACTTTTATAAATCACGTTAGTCATTTGATAGATTTTACAATTAGATACACAAAGTGTTGTATTTTCTTACCGTATACCAGAAATATCTGACATATGCTGAGTAAAGTTTTCCCTAACAGATTCGCGAACATTTCGAACTGTATTCTCTTGCAACATCGTCATGCCTCTAGAGAATTCATTCTGCATCTCTTCACGAACTGCGTTAGCCAAAGCTTCGCTTTGTTGTTTGCTTTGTCTTTGATATTGCTTATCCATGATTGAATCCACATTTTGAAGATCTTTAAAACAAGATCAAATTATTAAATTATTAATCCGCAAATTTGACAAAAATTTCATACGATTTTAATTAAGCGACTATAAAATTTATACTCACATTCTCGTGTGCCGATGAGAAAAGCGTCCTGAACCTGTTTAAACATATTCTGGCAGGCTTTTTCCATGCCGGGCAGTAAGATTCCTGTAAAGGTATCCCTAAATGCATGTTCGAGCGCGGGTTTTGCTGCGTTTGCTGCCGCCGCGGAAACAGCATCGCGCACCTGCTGTCCACCCAGCAGCTTCGTCAGATTGTCTTTAACTATGCCGTCGATTTGGGCCGCGTCTACCCTCAGCTGACGCTTCAGCGGCTCGACGATGTCTTGTACAACACGTGGCAGTGTCGTCTCAATCTTATCCTTGACTGCAACCTCAAGATTTTTAAGGAACTCATGTTGGCGAGCAGCATGGCCAAATAGCGTCTGTTCGATGCTGGCGTTCTGCTGCTGTGATGCCTTGGCCAGAGCAGATTCTACGCGATTCGTCAAAGGCGTTTCTTGACGGAGTCGCGTCATCTTGATTGAGCAAAGAATATTTTTATTAAATTTATGTAAGATTTAATATACTCATATGAAAAATATATTTAAATCAATTCTAAGACATAGAGAGGTTAATGAAAATGAATCAACATAATGAATTTTATCGTATTTACTAACTGTTTTTCTTAATCGTTCAATTAAGTAAACAGAAATATTACCTCGACTCGAAGTTCACTGATTTCTTGCTGTTGATCCTGGATTATCTCGAGAATGGAGTCAAGTTTATTTGTCATCGCGTAGATGTCGTCAGTAAAGTTCCACTTCTGAGTAACGTCAGATACTACGAGAACCGGGGAAGGTTCTTTTTTTACATTCAGTTGGCTATCAGCCACGTCCTCCTTTCCTTGTTCCTGCATCGCATGGATGGCGTCTTTTATCAAACCTACAAATTAAACTCACACAAATTTTAATTTTTCAGAAATTTACGTTCTTTTAAAAATACCGTTCAATAAAAAGTATCATAAGTATATTTTATTTTCGAACATCTATCTACAAAAACAAAGATAACTTACACATGGGAATTTGAGACCAATCTTCAGTGGTTGTCGCAATCGGTTCAACTTTAACTTCTGACTCACTCTCTTCAGGTTCTGCTAAAGATAAAATTTCACGAACTTCTCTTGAAGGGCTACTTCCACCACTTGGTGGTGCTTGCTCATCAAGTTTGCTAGTAGCAAGAGGTTGGTCCGATGCATTCAGCGCTTGCACAGTTTGGGCAATGGAAGGACTAGCTGATTCTATGTTTCCGAGCTGTGGACTAGAAGATTTTGAATCCAGAGCATTTTCTTTTTTGGCAGGTGAACTAAAAGCATCGGGTGTCATTAAATTCAAGCCAGCATTGTGATTACTTGCAAGATCAACTGCTTCGGTAAGATTCGCTTCTTCTTCTCCATTTTCTCCTAAAATTACGTCTTGATTTTGAAATAAAACATTCAATTAAAATTTGAATAATGTTATTGTTGAATAACTAAAAATTAAAATGAACTAATATTTTACCTTCGTCATCATCATTCACTCCAACAATACCATTATGAGTGACTGTTCCAATATCAGGTAGATCTTCAGAATAATCCAATGAATCGTGAGTTAATGTATCCATTAAACAATTACCACTCATTTGCGTGGGGACCTTAAAGGCAATATGACACTCTTGCAGGGACTTTGGCTGAACGAGATACATCCTTATCACAAGCTGATCTTCGTTTTCGTCGTCACACGGACACAAGTCCTCCAGAGATTCACTGGTAGGCCTCAAACGCCGCTGTCCGGCGTCGACTATCGCAAAGCTCAGTATGGGATATGGCAAAAGGAACTCGGACACTGTGTTTATACACGCCACTGCTTCATCGCTGTCCTTTGTAATGCTTAATATGTACAAAACTTTGTTATAAATATCAGAGAGAAGCAGATAACCTGCTGCAAGGTCAAGCCTGGCCTTTAACACTGGCATCTTTTGAGTAGAGGGATTTGGTGCAAATTTGATGGTTTGCAAACAAGTCCATAATTCGCAGGACCAAACTTTTAGTTCTGAATTGTTATCACAGCCTGTTACGGCAAACCTCCAAAATTGTGCACTATAACATTACAAAAACATCATTTAGTAAGCAAAAATTAGATATCATTTAAACTTTTTATATACATAAATACATACTCTGGATGATAGTTTTTATGATCATCAAGGAAAAATAGAGAAGATATAGGACGTCCGTCATGTGGCCTCCATTGATGTAAACACCTAGGTGGTTGCTGTCCACAAGATGCACCGTGTAAGTAAACTTGGAAAAACTTAACTTCACCATCTGAACTAGCTGTGGCAAGAGCTGTACCATCAGGGCTGAATGTTGCTTCTACAATAGTTCCTGAATGCTGATAGATTTCAAGCATTACACTGTTTTCTTTTATTTCAGGATCTGTTGCCTGTAAGTTTGAATTCAGTATTTTAAAATTTATTCTACTACAGTTTCAGTAAATTTTGTAATTTCAAATCTAATATTTGAGTTTACCTTAATAGGTGTATTAAATATACGAGATGCAGCAGCTATCGACCATAACTCAGCCTTTGAACCACGAGTTAAGACAAGCAGTTTTGAAACTTCTTCACCGTCGGTTGCTTCTTCTTCTGGGATATATGGACACCATATAACTCTATGGCTCATCGGCGCAGGATCATCTGCATCCACTTGCAAAACTCGAGTACATAATAATTCTGAACTTGTTGCTTCAATTGAATACACAAACAGACTTCCAGTATAATCGACACAAGCCAGAATAGGATTTGAAACATGTGCAAATGCTAGATCCTGAATAAGTCCTCTCATTCCCCTAATGAGGGTCCTTTGTTCTAATTCTTTATTTACAACACGAACTACGCCATTTCCATTTCCGGCTATACAAGATACGTAAAATTGTTAGATTTATTCATTTAACACAAGACTAGTTTGCATCAAACATTTTCTATTACAAATGTATATAAATATTTATATACTGTTATATTCTATTTATAAAATTTGAAAATATTTACCTTTAATACCATACGCAAGGTATTTGCCAGACATATGAACAGCTAACAATTGCCCAACATAATATCGATGCTCCCAAGTGAAGTCAACAATGTTTTTCAACTTCACCTTGGAACTTCCATGATTGTGACCTCCCGCTGAAGGTATTATGTTAACATTGGTGTTAACAATTTCCGCAGTTTGCTTATCCTCGCGTCCAGTGAACTCCCTAAATCCACAAATACAAATTCAAATTCGCCGTTAATCATCCACTCAAATCCCACCAAAAGAACAGAAAAAATCTCCCAACATTAATCACCAATCTCAAAAGAACAACACCCTGCCTAATCATCCCAATCAAACCTCTCCTCAAACAAAGCCCAACAAAAACCCCCGCCTCGGCATTCGTAAACAAAGGCAAATTCGCGGAACCCGACCCGTCAAAACTCACTCTCCAGCAACAAAGCTCTCACCTCTCTCTCACCCGCCTCCCAGCAAATATTCACCAAACATACCCACAGAAAAAAAATCTCTCAACTTACACAGTCTGGACGTACTGCCGGATGTTATTATCTTCCCCGCTGCTCTTGATCATGACGCCGGCGTTCTCCTCGCGATCTAGAACATAATCGGAATCCTTAGTCTGCTGCGACCCGGGCGTAATCCTCGTAAGCAAGGCCTGGAACGACAGCGCGCCGAAGAGCGACGACATAACCTAACTCCGGCTCTCCAGGCTATACGTCTCGACGCGCGCGCTTTCGTGAAGCCTTGGAATATATAAAGGGAAAAAAGGCAGAGTAATATACGTTACCTCGTGCATATATGCGCCCAGCCCCGTCCTCGACTTCTCGTCGTTGGCGAAATTCCTCGAAACGTATCTCCGTTCCCTCTCGGCTGCACTTGTGTGTATATATATGCGTGTGGGTATATTGCCTCTTGCGGCCCGGCTGATTTTTCGGCTTGCTATAGAGTTTTTATCGCTGCATTATATCGCCCCGCCGCTATATGCGTGTCTGCATATGCGCGCGCGCACCACACAAGGAAGAGTAGAGGAGAGCTAATAAACGTGCGAAAAGGGACGTAGAGAGAGATACAAGCTTGGTTGTGTGAGTATATGTTGGTGTATTAGGCGGCGCGGAGAGGTTAGGTTAGGTTAGGTTCCGCACACCCGGATTGTCACCGAGAGATGACGACGCGATCGAGGTGGGAGCTCGGAGATCTAAGAGGTTTTTACCTGCTGAGTTGGAGATGGGGATTTGAATGTGCTGAGGGGTGCAGGTGGTTCAGGTAGGTATGTTAAGAAGGGTTTAAGAAATTCGGTGAAAGTACTGTGAATATATATTGAATTTAGTTTGTGTGGTTGACTTAGAGTGGAAAAATTATTAGAGAACTTTTGTATTCGTTTATATTTCCTGTAGTTGCGAGATTTATAAATACTTGCATAAAGATTAATGTATATTATCACTATATGGAGTCATTTTATAGATCCATTATTATAATATCGCTTAATTATTTTAATAATTAAAGTTTTTAAACATTATTATATCGTAATTGCGTTGATTGCTATTAAGTATTAAGTCTGTTCTATAGCCCAGAAATTTTCTATTATTCTATACATTTATTATTTTAAAAATTTATTTGAGAAAGAAAATAATTTCTATTTGATATAATTATATGTTGGAAATTATATCAAATAATCCTATTTTGTTTAAGAACAATGATCTTATTATTGTTAATAATTTAATCATTATATTATCATTAATATCTAAAGGTAAAAAGGTAATATCACACATCTAGAAATTGAAATTTTTATTCAAATACTAAAATTTACAAATGTAACACAGATTCCTACTTACTTTTATTTATAGCTATTTATCCCTATATATAAGTAAATTATCTGTGGCTTCCAAAATAAACTTTTATTTATCAATTTTATTGTACATTTTGCTTATATTTAAATTTTCATCTAAATATTCTCGAGTCGTAGTAGCTCGACAATAATGCGATTATACTCGCGGAAATGAAGCAATATGCTCATGCACACTGTCTGTAACAGACTCCGGTAATTTTTTACACTTATTTGAGTGCTTACCGCGCATATCTTTCTCAATTATTTGATTTGTTAAAGATTTCTTTTTTTTGCTTCCAATAGTTTCCAGCTAACTTCTACTGATACCTAAATTAAAACATACTTTAAGTAACATTTAATTTTATTATTTTATTTTATTAATTTTTGCCGGCTAGAGGATATTCTGAGCACCAAGAGCGGAAGACGATTACCTTTCTAAGCCAAGCAAACTAAGTTTTTTTGCCTGGATTATTTGGTAAATGTTTTCCACTCCTGATTTTTAATCAAAAAAAGTTAAAAAATTCAATTACAAAAAAACAATCTAAAAAATAAATAATTAATTTATGTGCTTACCAAAAGTTTGTAAAAACATTGTTCGGCAAACTTTTATTTTCTTTGATGAAAATTGAAGAAAATACTGCCGTGAAATTGTTTTGAAATTTTTCTCACTTTCCTTAGGTTCGGTTGATAAAATTAAGTTGTTTAAATAATTCCATTGACTACTATGATCTCCAATATTCCAAAATTCTGAAAAAATCTTCTTGCGTTCCGTGAATGTAATTTTTTCATGGCAGTTAAATTAGCACATGCAACCAGGGCCCATTTCTTTTCTTTAAAAGAATTTCCGTTATTTGAAGTACCAGCATTGCCTAGATTTTTTGCTGTTTTTGAAACATTTGATTGCCAAGCATCGAGATATCGTTTTCTCGTACTTCTTGTTTTGGATTTCTCTTCGTCGACATCTCTTACAGAAGGGCAATTCTCTTGAGTGAGATCTTTCGAAAAAATAAGTTTCTTTTCAAATATTCATAATATCCCTTTATAAAAAATTAATGTGTATTTTATTGTCGATAGTTTATTCGTTGTCTGATTGGCTGAGAAGATGCGTTCTTTTATTTGTTTTTGTTGACAACTTTTACCATAGTTAACCTATCTCCGGCCGCGTAGCGGCCTTATAATCTAGTCTAATAATAAATTTTTTATGTATTATATCGCGTACCTAAGCTCTGATTATCCACCGCTGAATAAATGTACTTTGAACATAGTCGATCAACGTATTCTTCAGACGTGACATCTGATAAATTGGATACTAGATCTTGTGTTGAGATTCGCTGGTTGCTAAGCAAACTAATAAGACGTACTTTTTTCTTACTTTTGATTTAAAATAGTATTAATAGTGCTTACTAATTAATTCTTTTGTGCTTCTGACTAATTCTACTTTTTTTGTCAGTTTTTCTGCAGTTTAATCTAATATCTTCTTGTTTTTTTCTTCTTTTCTTCTCCAGTCATCGAGTTGTCTGGCAACTCTAACCTCTCACAGTGGGCCTTTGCTGTTTCCTCTTCATCCATTATGGATGAATCTTTAAAATCTCTCTATAAGGATGCTTACCCTAATGCCTCCTAAGATCAGATCAATCCAGACCTCACTGAGGGTTCTGGTAATTTTATTCCAACTCCTATTACATCTAACGTTATTGCTAATTCTAAGATGATCCAGACCTAATGGAGTTCTTTCAGGAACCAATTAAAAGGGCTCGAGATTCATCGCCTTCAGCCAAGGACCTTTCTAAGGCCAAGAACGAACACGTCCGCAAAAGATTACACCTAGTCGACACAACCAAATCTGATGCGTAGCGGCCGGAGATTAGGTTAACTATGGTAAAAGTTGGTAACAAAAACAAATAAAAGAACGCATCTTCTCAGCCAATTAGACAACGAATAAACTGTCGACAATAAAATACCACTCAAGAGAATTGCCCTTCTGTAAGAGATGTCGACGAAGAGAAATCCAAAACAAGAAGTACGAGAAAACGAAAACGATATCTCGATGCTTGGCAATCTTGGCAACCTTCTGCGAAGTCTCTCTACTCGGACGACAACGAAGGTCCCTTTTGTTATCTTTATAGAACCTCTACAGATTGTTCTACAGATGCAAATTCAGGAAAGCTCCATCCTACAACTGTGGGCAGAATTATAGCTTCTCACTACAAAGGTAATATTGTCTCTATAAACTCTTCAGGTTCTCGCCAGATCTCTGTAGTTCTTAAAGATCATATTACAGCTAACCACATTGTTTGCAATACATCCCTCGCTCAGCACAACCTTAAAACCTTCATTCCTTCCCATAAGCTCAATAGACAAGCAATCATTCGAAACGTCCCTCTAGATCTCTCTCCTTCCGAAATCCTCTCAGAATTATCATGCACTTATAAACTCCTTAAAGTTGAGCGGTTGAACAGAAGAATTATTAAAGAAGACTAGTCCACTGCCTTAGTTCCCTCGAAGACAATTCTCCTTACTTTCCAAGGACAAAGCCTGCCCTCCCATGCCTTCCTCTTCTACGTTAAATATGAAATTGAAGTTTACATTCCACAATAAAAATTTGCTTCAACTGCTTTAGGTTAGGCCACATCAAGGACCAGTGTCAAAAATAGATTTATCTAGTTATATATGTTGTGAAACCATAGATTTAATGCAACAGATATACCAGAATGAATTTTTTTATCAATTTTCTTTAATTTAAAATGCAGTGTTATTATTTATAAGAAATGAACCATTAAAGGAGGAAAAGATAAGACCCTACTAATCCAATTTACAATTATTTATATTGTTTTATACAATATAAATTACAATATTATATTATTATTAATTAGTAAGCTTTTAGTACTACTTGTATGTCATATAACACATAATAGTACTATATCGTTTTGGGAACATTTTTAAACGCCGAAAATGTCCGCTGACCTTTTTTCGACGTTTTGTTAGGAATATTGTTCTAGTTTACAGCAAAAGAACAGAATAGTTAAAGTCATAGCCGTGATTACATTTACATTTAATGTAATACATTATGCCGTGATGAATTAATTAAGTGTTGAATTTCAAGGATGTTTTCATCGATGTCGACTGCACCTTTAAATATTAAACGTCAATTTCTGGAAAATTAAAAATAAAATACTCAGCGACACAATCCAATTTCTTACTGACAAATGTGCCGATATTTCTGAAAATTTTTAAGTAAGTTCATCTTTTAAGCTAATTTAACAATAAGGCTTCACATATCGTCAATAAATACATTGAATTAACATAAAGAATCGGTATGTAACTAAATAAAATTTTTATTTTTGTTTACATCACTAAGGTCTGTCTAGATCCTATTTCCATCATGTCTTGGAAAATAGTTTTTCACGGCAATCATCGTAAGAGGATCACTGATGGATCGATTACGTTAAAAAGCAAAAATGTATAAACAGAAATTTTATTAAGTCAATTAAAGATTTGTTAAGTTAATTGAATTTATTTTTTGATGTTTAATTTCCTTGCATAGAGAGTTCAAAAACGTTTTTAATGTTGGCACATTTGTCTTTTTACGGAGTCTTTTTATTTTTAATTGTACACCATATAGCGAACCATAGCGTCAGCAGTTAATCAATTACTTGAAAAAACAAAAAATAATATGAGTTATTATAATCATATTTAGCGATTTCAAAAGACGTAAATTAAAGATAGAGAATTTAAAAAAAAACGAAAAAATTTTTCTCTTAAGACAAATATTTTGATTTGGAT
>JAPYZB010001897.1:0-13661 GCA_030522745.1 Eupelmus kiefferi | reverse complement strand
GTTAAATTTCCTATTCAACTAATAAATACATACACTCATGCATACATTTTTAAAATGCTTGTTTACGTTTATTTTATGGTAGAAACATGATTTCTGTATAAAAAAGCAACATTTTCGGCTACTTTATTTTTTGCGATGTCGAATAAATAATTCACTTTCTTATTTTGCGTGCCTGAAAATTATATTATTGTCGCTCTTATTCTCTGCAAGACCATTTGAAAAGAATGTAACTTAATTTTAATAATTAACTCCAGTAGTAGCTACCGGAGTGTGTTAGTAGCCTTTACCATACTTGTGAAGTTATCTGCACTTGATACGACTCTACGGACTACTCCGGTTATATCTACCGGAGTTTCTGGTAACCCTATCTGAACTTTTTTCTCAGTGTACGATAGATTTCCTATTAAAATAAGTAATAAAACAAAAATCAATTTTTTTTTACCGACTTTTTTTTTGTTTTAAAGGTGCTGGGTCCCCTTAAGTAAACATGAAAAACAGTTTTGGGTGAGAATTCAAATTTCATTTTCTGAGTGTTAAAGAAGATAATAGAAAGGAAATTCAAAATTATAGAACACAAACTAGAAATGCTGATATTAATATTTTATTTTATGAACTTAACGCGACTTCGGAGTTTAGGGTAAGTTTCATCACGTAGTTTACAAACTACGCTTTTAATTTACAAAATTCTGTAAATATTAAATTTTTCACCATTCTACTGGCCTCAATGAATGGCGGAAGATTAAAAAATGCTAAGAATTTTGTAAATCAAAAGCGTATTTTGTAAACTATGAAATGAGACGTATAGCCTAACTTCCGTAGGTACCTTAAGCAAATTTTGTGTTTTAGTTATAGTGTATAGCATAGTGAAATTTGATCATCGAGTCTGGTGTTTAAAAATTTAAAATTGATCTCCTGTGCTGTTAGTATGGTGAACTTGAAATTATAAACTCCAGAAAAAATTTGGTTCTGTAAATAATGATTACAAAGTGAATAGATATAAGTTGCTACGAGTGAATTAAACGAAGCTTTTGCTAACTAGTATTTAACCCCATTATAAAGGTTCCACTATTGAAGCTAAATAATTATGGTGTTACAAAACTGATCGATGCGACAAAGGATCAACCACGAATCAGTCGTTCATTACACGGAAAAAGAATTAGAAGTTTAACCTGACCATCTTATACAATTAATAGTGCTGATATCGATCAATACTGATCTATCTTTAACGATGGTGGCATAAGAGCTCCAAGATCCAATTGTATGATAATCTACTTATGCTCTTGTTAAACAGTCTCACATATTTTTATTCAGATTTTCGATTTCTTGTAAAAAATATTTTAATGGCGATTTTCTAAATGTGAAAGGAAAAATATTATAATTATTAACTCTGCTAATTTATAAATTACGTAAAAAATTAATTCAAGAAAGAATGAAAATCTAAGTTAATTAAATTTAACATTAATAGGTCATAAAACAATTTTCATATGACAGTAGAACGTCATGCCTCGATACTGGTGCTCTTCACGACCCCAACATCAAAGTAGATTTGTACCTATCAAATGGTTGTTATGCTTCTAATTTTTTTCTGTGTCTTCAATGAGAAAGCGGTGCTATTTATTTGTAACAAAAGGTAGTACGCATCCAATTTTGTAATTGCACCGAACAGCCTAAATTCATGCAATATTATAGGCTTTAAGAAATTAAATTTTTTAAAGAGTTCTTGCTTTCCTACGGTAGAGATAAGTTCTTTGACAATCAAACAATTCTGCAATAAAGAAATTTTAAGGTTCTTTCTCTTATTATGAACTCGTTTTTAGAAAACTAAATTTAAGTATTATCTACATTGTTTTTTGATATGAATGATTTCTTATATCAAATTATACGCTGCATCTGAAAGTTTTTATACATGAAAGCTGCCTGTTGAACGTTGAAGATATTTTATTCATTAATTTTTAAGTTAAAATAACCTAAAAATTGACGATAGCAGACATGACTGCAATATGTGATAGCAGTATAGGAACAATTTTTGACTTTATAAACCTGCCGCCACTGCTATTTCTGTCGCTGCAGTGTGACGCGCGGCTGTGAAAGTTAGCGACATTATTTTTCTAAATAGTATTTCGCGCAGTAAAAACTTGGTGTAAGTACCGAACTTTAGTCTCGTTTAGCGAATTTATTTCCGACCTATGTAGCTTGTTACCTTCGTACCTTTGACCCTCCCTGGCGCGACCCGCCCCCATGCTTGCGCGCACGTCCTTTTTCCCCACCGCTTTGCATACTTTGGCTCTCTTCCCCATGCGCTTTTTCTCACGCGCAACTTTCTCGCGTTTTTACCAGTCTGATAAACCTCATAAACTGCCCAGACGCTTTATTTCAAATTCAACGTAATAATAAAAGGCGTCCTCTCTCTCTCTCTGTCTCTCTCTCTCTCTCTTGATTTTATAAAATGAATACTATATATGAATTCCTCGTAAGCAGAAAAATTGAATTTTTGCGTTATCACATTGGCTATATGAGGATAACTCAAAACAAACAATGTGCATGGTTCTTAGTCAATTATTTTATTTAAAATCATTCCATATGTAAGAAAAAATTTAATTTAATAAAATACTAAACAAAATAAAATAAACAATTTTTAAATACAAAATTTTAATAGCATTTAGTATACCATTTGTTTAAATTTTATATAAAATAGTTTAAATCTTTAAATAATCTAATGTTGGCATATGTTAACATGTTGTTATATTTTTAAACTGTAAAGATGTAAATTTATCTTTAAATTTTTTGCAAGAGTACTTATAAAGTTCATGATTACATTTTTTTATCTTGCAAGATAATCTTTAATTATCTCTGCAAATAACCGTTTAACCCATTTTACTCTAAAGATGCATAGCGCAGGAGGATGTTGAAGGTTCATAAATGATTTCGCGAAAGCGTACCTACTTACCGGTAACGCATCGGATAAACGAATTTTCCCTAGTAAAGCTGTTCACACGACTGCATAAGAGGAGGAGCTCGCCTGGCTTCAAACGCCTGCGGGAGCTTTTGCTGTTCTGCACGTCCAAGTTAATGCCAAAAGTGGCTATCGTAGAATCCAAATTAATTCGCAGATGAATTCTATAATGCTGCAGACAAGAAGCTAATCAAAGTAATAGCCTAACAAAGAGTTTTTCATAGATAGGTTCAGTGAAAGTTATATAATACTAATATAAATAGAATCTTCATATAGGTACAAAATATTTTATTTCGAAAAATTCAAACCTTTTCTCGTAGGATTCTCATATCTTGTAAAACATATCTTATTAGTAGAAAAATCCAAATTTCTATCTGCATAATTAGTTATAAATAATTGAAATTAGAATAAAGCTAATTTTAACAGAAAAATGTGCCGCTTAAAGGGTTAAGGTTACCAAAGTTATCTATAACTCAAGATTTTACACATTTTCATACTTATCTCGAGACATTATGGTTTCTGATTTTTTATTCAAAAAATGTCCTAGAAAATTTGCAGCAATATCTTCGATCCAGAAGGTGTGATCCTTCTTTGTGAATAATATTGTATTAAAACATTAGATTAAAGCATTACATGATAAGTATCTTTTCAGTAAATTCAGTTTCTTATATTCTTTTTCAAATTGTTAAAAAGTATAGAATTCATACACGTGTACCCTAATTTTTTAAATTAATTTGAAATTTTCGCGAAAGATATTGGAACATAATTTTCAATCTTTTTTATGTAAAGTTGATAATTATTAAAAATCTTTTTATTTATTGAGTTAAATAAATACAGAAAAGTCTGAAAATACTGTTAGAAATGAATATAATAAGATATAATTTTCTTCAATATTTTCTATTTATAATAAACTTTTCTAATATTTATAAACTGAAAATAATATTAAAGAATAACTATAATGTAGAATTAACTATAGAAACTCTTAAAAAAGTCAAAGAGATAAATGAATAAAATAATGTAATGTATGCTTATTTCTATGAAATATTAAGCTTAATAAATAAGCTGAAAAATTATTAAAAATACGAACAAACATTATTTCTTCAATTCAATTGGTTCAAATTTAAAATTTAATTAATATGAAGTTTAATATGTTAATGAAAATTAATTAAAATATTAATACTATCCATAGTAAATTACTAATTATATTAAAAATGAAATTTTCCAAAAATGAAGTTATATAAAAATGAAAAAGAAATAGCGAGAGAGTAGTAGAAAGTTTTGATACCCCGACGGTGTATAATACCACCGAGAAACTCGCAGCCGAAGAAGGAAAAACACGTTAGAAAGATGATGCGAAAGGAAATGGTCGGCTAAGATGCTGGGGGCGAATGTTGCGAAATTGTTCTTACAGGGTGGAGGCAAGTTAGACGGGAAGTTCACACCTCAAGTACCCCGACGTAAGCTCGAAACTAATTCGAGATTCCGGCTTGAGTGGCCTCTTATTTCGCTGCGGCTCGTGTTTATTGGTAGCCTCAACGATACCCCGTGGGAGAGAAAGCTGATGTTTAAATTAACTTTTGGCAACTCTTGTTCTTTGAGGGAAAATCCTTAGAATTTTATCTTGTGCTTTAGCAAATATGAAAAGATTAATTTTTTTATTAATAAGTTTTTATTTTGATTATTTTGCGAATAAATGTTTATTCTCATCAAGGAAATGTATACTAGTATAGAATGTTTAAAATAAATTGATAGAGTCATAACAAATTTTTTAAAAAATCCAAACTGAATTAAATAATTATGAAAAGTAGTATTAAGTATGAATTTGCAAAGCAATTCTATATCGGTAAATTTACGGGTACGATGAAAGTTGAAATAACGACTTCTAATTCCACTTAGTACGAAGTAATCACCATTGAATGGAATAAGTTCTCATTTCTAAACATTCAAAATCTTACAAACAACTAAATTCAATTCAATAAAATTATATGATTCTGTCTACCCCTGTAAAGAATCAAAACATACAAGTTTCGCGAAAAATAAATGAAATTAGATAAAAATAAGACTATAAGTTACATTAGAAAATTTAAAACTTTAACAAGTAGTTATCAGTTATTAAAATGCAAAGCATCTCAACTGAAATTAAGTAGAATTTATTGATTGTAATTTTAAAATTTTAAAATGCTTTTTAAAAACTAAAAAAATTTTTCTGTGAGATAATTTTCAAATACTTACGACTAATAGATTATTGGCAAGTTACACATCCATTTTTACGGCTTAATTAAAACATGAAATCCGCCATAACGTTTGAGAGAAATTTTAATTACTTTCCACGCAGTCCTAAAGGATTATTGCCATGTCTCTTAGCCGAGAACTATATAGCCTCTCTATTCAAGTCCGGGAAGGGCGAAGAAAAAGACAGAAGTATCGGGTACAAACGCATAGACACGAAGCGAGCGAGGGAGAGAGAGAGAGCGCGAGGAAAATGGAAGGGGGGAGACTGCAGGGATCCACGTTCTACAACTTCTATTAGCATAAAGTCTCTTGGGCTCCAGACGCGACAACTGCCCGGACACCTCCCCCCCACATCCAACGGAATCCCAACTAAACTATCAGCTTTATTGGTACCGCTTTAACATTATACTTCCGTGCACGAGATGCTCCTGGCTGTCGCCACCGTGTCGCTACGCTTCCGCAGAAGATGCGGACTTGCCTCGTTACAATCTTTGCCACGATCTCTCGGTTCTGCGTGGAACTGCGAACGCGCTCCTTCCTCGGCTTGCTTTTACGTTAATTGCGCCTTTAGCGCGAGTGAAATGAATTTTCAAACTATTGGCCTCCGGGTGAGATGTTTTTATTATACATTTAATTTTTTTAGGAACGATGCTTAATGGATTGTTCGTATACATTTTATGTATTTTACAATAATTTATGTAAGTCCCTGTGGTTAATAAAAGGTAAAGATTGTTTCTCTTTGTGTTAATTTATTGTATCAAACCAAAATCAAAATGGAGTTTCATGTAAGTATAGTGTAATGAAATAAATATCTTTAGCTGTGAAAGCATTTCGTTGTATTCGGAGCCATAAATAATCTTGAACTATAAAATCCTTTTATAATTACAAGCAAATGTTTTCTTAACTTTTACTTTAATTTTATTTTCATTAACGTAAAAGTAGACGCTAAAGTTGTTGATTCTCAAACAAGAAAATATTACCGTCAACTCCTTTGATTAAATTTATTTTTAAAACCACAAAATTTAATGTAACATGTAGTTTATTTATTTCTTGTTATAATCTTACCATTCCATTTTGAAATGTCTTCAAAATGTAAAAACTGTTAGAACATTAAACGATAAACTAATATTTTTTGTGTTTGAACGATTCCTAATATGTAAATATAGAATAATAAAAATTATTGTAACAAGTTTTACAATAATAGTAGATATATGCAATAAAATTTAAACAGTTGATCTAAATAAACAGATATACGTGAGCTATAAGTAGAACAAGTCAAGTACGGCAAGACGGATAAAAATAATGACACTATTCACGTTATTTATATTTATTCCTTTCTATTACCTCTCTACCCATACTATCAGCAACTTTTTCAATCAATCTTAAATTGTAATCACTTCCTAGCGCAGTTACCGCGCACATTAACCGATCTCGAGCTAATACCCAGATTACAAACAACCAGACGCCGTAAATGAAATCCTATCTTTACAACTCTCAATAAAATCCTCTAAAGACTCGCAAACGATTCCCTACACACTCGCTCGCTTCCCCCCAGCAGCAATCCAAGCCCAGCTTCCTCCGGGCAGCGTCTCCCTTAAAAAAGCCTCCTTGCATATAATAAACAGGCAATCGCCTCGAGAAGTAACAGCGGCAGCAGCCGCCCACGCGATCGCATCGCTCGTCGTGTCCGGCTATATAAGATAAGATAAGGCGCGCGCGCGCGCGCAGCCGCTCCATTCTGAGGCTCCCTAAACGAGGAGCTCGTTACACGTCCGGATCCTCTCGGCAGCTGGGCGGCCCTGTCAGGACTGCAGGACCGGCGTGCGTGTATGTGTGTTTACCGACACATTACCGTATAGTGCCGCGCCGTATCGTCGCGCCCCGGTACCATTTAACCGGCCAAGTAGCTGAGGCGTTATGCGAGTGCTGCCGGGGACTCTAACCAGCGGAGCTGTCCCGCGTAGAATACGGTCGCAGATGCGCAGAGACAGGGGGCCTCGATCTTGCATATTCTCCTTGTTAAGGAGTTGCGGCTTGTGTATGGAAGCGCTGTTTGAAAGTTTTGCTGGCTCCGGATGAGATGTGGTGTGCTGGAAAGTGGGGGGCTAGAAAAGATCGTTGTGTTTGAGGTAGTTATTTTAATAATAGGTTAGGTGTAGGAAATCGTTTGGGGGTTCATTGTAGGTTGTTCAGTTTTCGATTTTAGAAGTGTAGTGTAATGTTAAAAATTATTGTAGTTTTTTTTGCAGGATTAGCGCGACGATATCAATAGATAAACATTACTGAAGAACTACTTTAGTGCTATAGCTTACCTGGACGTCACAGATAGCTACCATTAATGCATCAATGGAAATATGTATTGGTTACACATATAAAATTATGCCATAGTGTCATTTAAGAAAAAACACATTATTATTAGATACATTATTAACCATATAGTTTGTAATTAGAATGAATCGTTTAATATTCTGATAATTATTATCTAACATTTTCATTACTTAATAAGTAATCTGTAAATTTTAAATAGGGCAGACTGCTTCAGTAAGTACTAAATGGTAGAATTCCCACTAACAAATAGTGAAAAATACGAAAAATTAGGGAATATTTATGATAAAGTAGTGAAATTTTTACTATTTGTTAGTGGAAATTCCACTATTTAGTACTTGTTTACAGTAATTGGCCTTTTTTATATAAACACGAATTTGTTTTAAACAATGTCAAGTTAAATTTCGAATGAAGTGTGTAAGGCAACCAAACATTAGAAGCGTGTAAAACGTGTACATTATATTTTAAAAACTGTTTTACATATACTCACGCTGAAAAAATATAATTATACCAGCGGAAACTATAATTTGATGAAACGACACTACAAATAATCCCCACGTACAAACGCAGCGGTTGTGCGGAAAACCGTTTTAATACGCACGCTAAACCAAGATTATCAAAACCAATTAGCCGCACTTAACTGTCTCAAAGCTTCTTGAAAAGCCAACAATCACACGTAATTTCCTTTCAGACAAACCCCGCTCCTAAAGCCGTCGACTCCCGCGCAAAGTTACATCTTAAATAAGCATCCTTGACAAACAGCCCTAGAGTGCCAACCTCAACATATACATGCGTGCACACACACACACATCACGCGCACGGCACTCTTATATAGCTGTTCGCGTTTATCCGCGCGACATTAACACTCCGTGCGATTACGGCGGGCGCGCGCAAATGGAAGAAACTTGCCTATTCAAATTCTAACGGGCAGGTAGCGCCCGAATCCCGTTTTCCAGCTGTCGTTTGTCCAAAGGCGCGAGAGCGCGAGAAAACGATTCTCCTTTCAGCGCGGAGCGAGCGAGCGCGCCGGAGAGTTTTCACGCTTTCTCTCTCGCTTGCTCTGGATTCAAGTTGAGGAGTATTAAAACGAACGTGTGAGCTGGCCGGAAAAGGGAAAATGGTGAAAAGGGGAATAAGGGCGAATACAAGGAGAGTGAGGTAAAGAGTTAGAAGAGTTTTTAAAAGAAACTATTTGTGTTTCATAAAATAATCCTGTCGTTTACGTAGAAGTTTATCCAAATTTTAAAAAATAAATCAGGAAATAGTGAACTTTCGGAAACTGCTCAATTAACGCGAAATTAACTAGTTACATTATCTAGAAAATTACCTGTAGGACAAGTCTCTAATTATATTCAGGAATTATAGAACATTTAGTATTACTAAAAAAAATACAGGAAAATGAATTCTGTAAAAATGTAAAACTATTATACGCTGAATACATTTAGTTAAAAACTATGTAAATTATTAATTATGAAATTTTATTTAAAAAATATGGATTTTAATTATAATTAAAGCTTAAGGCATTATACAAGTGGTAAAATATAAATTTTTTACATTATTATTATTTTGAATTTACTCAAATCTTTCAAGTTATATGAGGCAATAGTTTTTATTACGTTGGTTAAACAGAGGTATATATACGTACATTTGTTAATCTTTTCCTTACAAAGAAAAATCATTTAGGTTGACGTTAATACAAGTATTTTGTTTGAATTTTATCGTATTTGAGGATGGCAAATACTGAAAATAAAAATGCGTTAAAAATCATATATAAAATTACATTAAACTTTTTGTTAAAGGTCTTTTTGCCATTAAAATATTTCTGTCGGATAATTAAAAAATTTACCAATGAAGATCACAAAATTAAGCGAAGCAACTTAACGATTATTGTGCACCAACAGAAGCCAAAATTAATTGTAACTTAATTAGTAGTAAAAAACAACATCTAAAAATTTAATAAAAGCCTTCTACACCAAATTAAAATGAAAACAATACACGCTCAGAGACGTACAAATATAAACACGAAAGCGAAGAAAAGTGCAGAGAAAACGCGAAAGCTAGACGTTACAGCAGCCATTCGAGTGGCGAAAAGAAGTCGCGCTAATGTTACGAGAGAGCCGCGCGAGTCAGCGAGCAAGAAAATTCGCGCGCACAGCCGCTACTGCTTCGACATTATGGAAAACGAGCAACCGCCGTGACGATCGTGTTTATTGCGCCTCCTCTTAATTAGTATTGCAGTTGCGGCTGTTACATTTGTCGCTTCTCTCTCTCCCTCTTTCTCTTTTGTCGATTTCGCGCTCGCGTTATTCATAGCCCCGTGGGGGTGGTCCTGACCAGCGCCGATGTATATTCGGCCGCGAATTAACTTATTTTCGCGCGCGAAACGCGTAATTTAACGCTTAATTGGATGTAAATTGGAGCGCGGTGCGGCTGTGGTGCGCGCATAAAAATGGAGGAAAACCGAGAGCGCACGCGGGTCCCTCATTTATGGAGATATTATAAGAGGCCGAGTGTATTAAAAGGTGCAGAGTTGTCGTCGAGGCGCCGTTGCAATTCGACTGTATTTAAATGGCTGTTTAGCGTTACGACGATTTGCACTCGTAAGAGGCTGTTAGAGTATGGAGAAAGAGAGAGAGAGAGAGAGAAAGGTAGAGAAAGAGAGAGAGAGAGAGAAAGAGCCTTTTGCGCGGTGCGCTGTTATTATTTCGATGCTTGTCAAGTCCATAAAGCACGCGCGGCTTTTCGATGTGCCTTTGTTTTTGTTATCTCGGATCTTTGTTATATTGCGCTGTTTATGCGCCACTTAATTTGCATTAATGACTTCGTATTTTCTTACTTGAGCTGCATAATCAAGCGCGGCACACTTTTCTGTTCTGTAAAGATAATTTAATGACCTCATTATAGGACGTCAATTATAGAGTAATGCTTTTTACTTAAACTTTTAAAAATAGTTCAAATTTTAGATTTATACATTATGTACTAAAAACGAAAATATAGATAAAAAAGAAAATATAGTTCGTTGTTTTTGTAAAATTAAGGTAAACCCGTTTTTAGGGAGCTTTTTAGCATAGCTCTTTCATATAAGATTCTCATAGTTATGCAAGAAAGTTATTGTTGAATAAAAATATCACAGACCTACGTTAACAAGTTTTGACCATTTCCTGATCTTATATGACAAGTTCATTTTTAAACAACACTTTTTGACCTTTGGTAATATTTTCCTACTTTAATTTAAAAAACTACAGTTTTATTATCTATTAAATCTATTCATAAAATCAAATAGCAGAATAACTTAAATAATATTTCTGGATAATAAATAGTTACTTTTAAATACATTATTAATAGCTAGTTTGGAATACATTTTTGTCATTATTTATTAACAAGGGATACTGAAGTAGAAATAAGTCCACTTCCGATCCACTTTCCAATCGTCTATGACCATCCTTATATTTTCTTAGTTTGTAGCAAGAAATAAAGAGTATTCCTCGAAGTTATAACCATAATTATATTTATATTAAGTGTTGTAATAAATTAGCTGAATTTTACATTTCAACTCCTTTTCTCCGATTTAGGGCACACGTTTAAATATTAAAACCTCGATTTCTCGAAAACACGAAAAGAGAGCTCAATAAAATTATGTCGGAAAGCCACAGAATTACATTCGACAAAATTATTTTCGGTAAGCTACCCTAAATTCAGAGTTACATTTTTAGTTCAGTATCTCGAAAGAATACCAAATTTTAAGTAGATAAAACTAAAACAGTTAAAACTAACATGTATACTTAAAACAAAATTTGTATGTAAAAACATGAATGCCATTATTATCGGAAGTAAAGAGCTAGTATGGATGTAAATTTAATTCTGCATTACAGAAAAAATAAATAAAACGTTAACTTATTTCCACTACGAATGAAATGTATTTTTCTAAAAACCATATTATCTCGAAGCACAATCTTAACCAAGCTTTTTTACACCCTCGCAGCAAATAAAAAGCAAGCACCCTTTGTCAATTTATCGCGTAAATTAACCACAAAAAGTAAAAGCCGCAGATGCCCAGCCCAGCATTTCTCAAGTACAAGCAAAAGTACGTACACAGCCCGGGATATTATTACATTTGTGTCGCAGCGACACCTCGTTAAAATCCTTAAAAATATCCCGGCGGAATCCTCTTAGCAGCGGCCGGCACTCGCGGCTTTTATTAAAGCTGCTCGCGCGACGTATAAAAGCCTAATGGCCAGTCGTATCCATGCTGGACGTCGCGCCACGAGCTAAAGGACGCGGGGGCTCTGAAAGGAAGAAGGCCCTCCGCGTATATATATCCGTACGGTGCGCTGGAACGCGCCGTGACGTGCTCCTCCTCCGCGGCAAAGGATAATACTCGGCTTTCTTGCTCGAGCTCTGTCTTTCTTAGCCTCGCTCCTTCTTTCTCGCTTTCTCTCCCTTCCCTCTGCTTTTCCCTCTCTCATCATCCCGCGCATTCGTTTCAGCTATTTTTATTTCTGCCCGACCTTAAGGCAGAGCCGGCGAGCTTCGAGCGAAAAGATCAATAGTGCACGAGACCGCCTTTTCTGCAGTTCACGTGTGAGCCACTTGCAAGGAGGCTAAGGAGGAGGTATGGAGAAAGGGGGAATGGATAGCCGGCTGATCGTTTTGTGAAAATGATTATATGAGATTATTTTGTTTCGATCAGTGTTATTGCGCGTGTTATGATGTTAATATCACTAATTTGTATTGATAATTTAACAATTTAATAATGTTGAATTAATATTGAAGAATTTCATTTATAAATCACTTAAGATATGTAGAATGTTATAATACGGACTTTGCCTGTCATAATATTTGGAAACTGTTCAAAATATAATTTTTAACTCTTTCACTACTTGAAAATATGCCAGCTTTTAGGAGTGTTTTATTTTCTGTTTTAAAAATACTTCTTTTACAGTCATAACACTCCAAAGTCAGCATTTTTACCTTTATTCAAGTCCCAAATTTTCTTCGAAGTTTCTTCTTTTAATATTTATTTTGAACGTGAAAGACCTTTTGTAAATTAAAAAAGCTCCAGTCCCATCAATGTCTTTATTTTTGAAAAACTTCTCCGATAATTACGACATTACCCAGAAATTCGTCATCACGTCTCAATTAAATTTCTCTTACTCCCAAAGTCCAGGAAAATTTATTAAGTACATCTGTTCGAGGATGAAACAATCGCCTCATCAAAGCCAGACCACCCCGTAATTAATCACCGTAGGCTCAACAGGCTCCTGTCCGGAATCCCGCCAGCGGCAAAAACAAAAGAAGCCCCCGCTCCGGCTTTTTCCGAAGGGATGACTTTGCTGTAACTAGCTCTTTGTGCGGAAGAGGAGGACGAGTCGTCCCTCTCGGCATGTTGGGGCCCGCGCACGCAGACACAGCGGCTTGCACGTAGCGCGCGCGCGGGAAATTCAATTTTTCGCGCTCTCGGCGCGAGGGGGGCGGAGAGTCGCCGGGGCTGATATAAAAATACGCGTATATCTAAGCGCACGTAGAGGCGAGAGAGGGCCGTATAAAAGTGACAGTGAGTGTAGGTAAGATCCCCCCCGCCGCGTCGCCGTACGTAGAGGGACTCCGACTCCATAAGGTTAGCTTATGTTCTTCCGTGCTATTACGGGGAGCAACCCCGCGTAGAAATAAAGCCGCCGGTCCGCACGATACTAACGCGCGCGCGCACGCCTTCTCTCTTTTCTTTTTCTCTTATTCGCTCGTTTTGCCGCGCCTTCTTCTCTCTCCGTACTCTCTTTACTTTGCTCCCCCCTCTCTTTCTCTCTCTCTGCTTCTGAGCTTCCTTCCTCGACAAAAGCTCTCTTTCTGCTTGCGCGACTCTCTCTCCCTCTTTCTTTCTCTCTCTCTCTTTCCGATCTCTGTGAGTGTCTTATTTTATTTTTGCTTTCTGGGAAGAAGATAATGGTGCGGCGAAAAAATTCTCAAAGTTTTCTGTCTTGAAAATACGTGTTTTGAAACTTTTGAAAGCTGAAATCGCAAATTTTAGATGCGGACCACACGCATTACGCCCGAACATTTGCATTTGCATGCACTGAAGGTTAGGTGATTTAAAAATTCTTTGTTGCTTTGAAAATTTTTAACGGAAATCATCCGTTGGAGTTATGACACTTCG
>JAPYZB010001896.1:0-13211 GCA_030522745.1 Eupelmus kiefferi | reverse complement strand
AACTCCAAGTCAATTCACATCAGCGGTCATAACCCGAATTCTTTTTAAATTCTTAAAGAGTTCTTTAAGAATAATTTATGAATTAACAAAATAATACTTTATGAACTATTTCCGAATACTTTGAATTCATTAAGAATTCTTTTAGAATTTCTACAAAAGAGTTCATTTAAAATTCATTTGAAGAATTCTTTACGAATCCATTCCGAACAAGTGTGCCGTCTGGGATATTGTGTTAATATTCTTTCAATATTGCAAGAATTTCGTGTTAATATTCTTTCAATTTTATTACAATATTAAAACAATTCTAACACAATATTGTTAGAATGTTTCTACGATATTGAAACAATTCTAACACAATATTGTTAGAATGTTTCTACGATATTGAAACAATATAAATACTATATTGATTGTACTAACATTATAATAGTATTGTAACAGTATTTTTCCAATATTGTAAAAATATTGTAATAATACCGTAGCAATATTAATACTTAAAAATTATTTCGACTTTTAAATTATATAAACACGACATATGAATATTTACTTATATTCATAATATAGCTAATTATCTCAATTTTAGTATACTACTCTTATTTCCTATTAGAAATTTTTAATTCATAATTGTATATATTTTCATGATATTAAATTTAGTGAATAAAAATTACTTTATGAATTATAATTTACATTTTGAACTTTTATAAGATTAAAATGTAGGTTTTAAACTTTTTACTTCCCGGTTTCGCACTTTTGAACTTAGAACTTAGAATGTATTACAAACATTTATTATAAATTGACTATAAAAACTTTTACTATAAATCTAATCGCATAAAAACTTCAAATTTCATAAATAAACATTTAAATAGGTATAAAAATATAACAAATAATATAGTTCTCGACAGATACAAGTCCCTGTGTGATTTAAATTTCAAATAAAACAAAAACCAATACATAAATCTCCAATTTTTTTCCAAATCTTAAAACTGTGTTAAAACATTAAGAAAGTGAGCTGTTAATCATGAAAAATAGTCGCTTAGTTATTTTAATAATAACTATTTCATTCAAAATTGTGTTTCAAATATTTTAAATCCTTGCACCTTATAAATTTTATGAACTGTGCAACGAACTTAGCCGTTAATTTCAATTCAATTCAACTATAAAATATTAAAGATTAATGCTTCATTCGAAAATGAGAAAATTTAAAGTTTAAAATAATATTTCCTGTTATTTATAGATTTCACTGAATGTAATATGTGCAATTAATGTTGTGAAGCTTAGCTATTGATTATGAATGCAGTTTGAGAACGGTACCACATAGACTACTTTTCTAGTCGTTTTGTAATCTGTGCGACTAATATATTTTCAAGCTTCTACGCTTCTAAGCACTAAGTAGAAATAAATTTTTATTACATACATTTTTATGTATAAATTCTAAAACAAATTAATTTTTAAATGTAAACAAATATTTTCAAAATTTTTTCAGAAAGCCGATAAAAATAAAATATTTTTTTAGAATGTGCACTTTAAATTACAACGCCGAATATACTTACAGCTACATTTACAGGCTGGTTTAATTTAAATTTCCGCACAGCCTATCAATCTTTGAATTTTGTTATGAGCCGCTTGGTCTATTATTTTGTCCCTAATTGCCTATATATAGTAAAATCTGCAATTTTACTCTTAAACTTACATACATATTCGGAAAAATATCAGATATATTGGGTGTATACTAAGTAAAGGAACTTTTTTTGAAATTCTTTAGTAGAATTGACTAAAATATCGAAATTATCGAATAAGGTTACACAATTTTCATAGATAAAGGAAATTCATACATACTGGAGATTACAGAACTTTTGCAGCCTGGGAAATTTTCAACCATCTAGCTCTGAATTTCTCAATCCAAACTTTTCCAAACCAGAAAATGATATTTTTTAGAATTCAAAGATACAAATAAAATTGTTAGAAATACTAAAGAAATTATTAAATTTTGGCCTATCAAAAAGATGTCTCATAAAGTTCAAATTAATAGATTTATTTTTATAGATTTATTTTTTTAACTATAAATATATTTTAGATAACTAAAGTAATTTTTAATAAATAATCAATGTCTATTTCTTATGGATGTTTTCATTCAAATCTATCGAAACAGTATATCAATAGCGAAATTATATTAGCTGCTGTACTACAATAAAACTTCAATAACTCGTTAAACCGAAATATTAAATTTGTCGCAATACTCACATGAGTTTTGCTGAGAGTTTGTACGACTTTTATATAAGCCAATAAAGCTAATTGGTGCAGAAGCTTAACACCGATAATGAACGAACCATTGATCTAATAATTTTTTATTATAAAATCAAAAATCATAATTTCTAATTGCTCACATAAGATGTTATTTATTTTCCAATTATTTAAAAAATATCATACATTTAAAAGTAAAAAAATTTCGGTATTAATGTTAAACTGTATTTTTTTCAGGCATCAAGGCTTGCATCGGCTATGGGTTTGGCAGACGTAAATGTGAGCCCAAATATTCGCAACGTTGCAAGCAGTACTACTACGATCAGCTCACAAAAAAGTCCTTTGAATGTGATATAAGATAAAAGCAGTAAAGTAGCATTTATTATGAGAAGCTTACTATTACATATAATAATCTTTAGCATATAATTATCGCATTTTATATATTTTTACACCCTGTATAAAGCACTGTAATAAAGAATAGTATACTGTATAAATAAAATTTGTGTTATAAGAGATATTAAGTTTCATGTATAGTAATTAAATTTATAAATTTAACATAAAAATAAAAATATTCAACTTTTATTACAATAAAAGCAACATTTTTAAATAACATTAAATATTTTAACATTTTACGCTTCACCCACCAATTGCCATAAAATATTAAACTTTGAAGCTTATAAAACCAAAACATAATCAGAATTTCCTCTACCAAAAACTAAATAACCACCCCACTTTTTTCCGAACTCCTCTAGCCAGTCACGCTCCCATGCTTAAGTCGTAACTTTTCCGAAGAACCAGCTCTCTCGAAAAATCACCTCCCTTCTCAACTCTTGCCTCACCTACACGTCTAAAACCGCAAAACTGCGACAACCCGCAGAGCGCGCGCAGCGCGACAATAAAACGCTCGGACCATGAGGTGGGCCGCGCTTCTCGCGTAAAAACTTTTCCGCACGTGCACCTAACCGCACGGCGAGCAGGCGCGTTCGCTTCGCGATCGATCGAGCGAAGTTCGCCTCTCTCTCTCTCTCTCTCTTTCTCTCCCTCAACACATCCGGGAGCAGCGGGCTCTCCCTCTCTTCACCACGAGTGCATATCGCGCACCGCAGAACAGCCAAGTTCCACTTTGTCTAGCTTGCGCGGGGTATAGTCAGGTTGTTCCTCGCCGCCCAGCGCACTTGTAACTCGCTCGAGCGGTATATAGAGGCTCCATTACAGGCGAAAACGATCGCCGCGAAGCCGAGATAGGCACGCTTACGACGCGCCTATGACTAGAGCAGGCTTCGAAGATTATTGGGAGAGTTCCGAGGGAGTGAAGGTGCTTGGGAGAAAATTAATAAGTCGCGGTTATGAGCGATTTAGCGCTGGAACGACGGCTCTTCGAGTCGCTTGGATCAGCGATATTGTCGGATTTATTGAAGCTGAAGTGATGTATTGTGTCTCTTGCAGAGGAAAAGATTAATGTTGTGTACTGCATTGATTAAAATTGAATAAATAGATTGGAGAAAAGGCTTTGCTGGTGATGAAGTAGAAATGTATCGGTATGGTCAGACGCCACTCTATAGTATTACGTTGGTCGTAAAATATTCAATTGACTCACTGCGTATATAGTTGTGTTTGTTTTTGTTTCAACATGTTTTTCTTTCAATTCGTAAGTCAATATCTCCAAGTTGTTCAAGCTGAATAATAAACTAGTGTACTTTCAATTGCATATTATACTTTTTTTTAAACATCTCTCACAAGTTTTTTTTAAATATACTACTTAAGTATTTAATAAACTAAAAAGAAAAATATGTAAAACAAAAGTGCATTTATTTAGTCTTCTTTCTTTTGATAATTAATTTCATTGTATTTTTAGGCTGAAAAATCAATACTATTTTATAATTTTTTTCATAATACGAAATAAAAGTTTAAAAATTTTCAGAATATTTATTCTATTCAATTATTTTTCTTCGAATTTAAGAAGTAGCATGGAAAAATGAAAAAAGGTAATGCAGTCAATACATTTTCTCGGGATCGCTCGACTTTTTCTCTTAGCGCACACTTCTACGTCAGAGAGCAGAACAATTCGAGAAGACAAAAAAAAAGAGAGAGGAACGGTCGGAGAGCGAGAAAAATGAGGGTAAGAGTCGCGAAACGAGGAAGAGGAAGAGAATAAAAGAAGACAATGGATGAGAGAGTATGCGTGTGAGAGAAAAAGAGAGGGAGTGAGAGATAGCAAGACGAGAAGTTTAACGGTGGGCAACTTCGTTCAGAAATTGGCCTCGTTTTATCGAGTGGACTCGACTAGCGTTCGCCGGCGCAGTTGACAAAAAGGATGTAACTAGGGCTGGATTTCCCAGGGTGCGAGGCCTCCCTCGTATGTGTAGGGATCTCCCGTCTTCCCTTAGCAATTGTGGTGCTCGATGTTTGCGGTGCGAAAGGAGTGATTTCCTCCTGTATATAAATTGTCGTCGGAATGTCACAAGTCAACAATGCTAGAATCGTTGAGGGAAAAAGAGATTGCTTCGATCTTGGTAGAGGAATGTTTTGTGAAAATATATTAACTGATCGGTACCTGTATTATATTAATCTTTGACGAGGTTGTGAGAGAATGAAGTTGGAGCTTTTTTATATCAACGATTTTCTTAGAAAAACTGAATAAATCTATTTTTCGTGTCTTTAAGAAATTAACGTTTTAATGTTGAAGCATGCATTTGAGATCAGTAGAAAAGAGTTAAATTTTAACACTTAGTAATTCATTTGGATTACTTTATAAGAATATATTTATGACCGTAACTTTAATACATATTCTTTTCTTTTGCTACAAAATAGTATAACGAACATAACTTGAGAATTGAATTAGCAGTGTAAAGTAACTAATACAAAAAATATATTAAGTAATTTGGGGTGAGTATCTGTGAAGTAGCTGACTAAAAGAAATAAATTATAATAATATTGTAAACTAGGATATTGTTTATTAGGCTAGGCCAAAAACTAAGTCTTACGAGAACATATCAAAATTAACACTTGTTTTTTTTTATTTTTTATTGTATTTTGAACAAACTGTAATATTATTAAAATTTTTTGATGAATGATAGAAAAGAAAATTTATTTTGAATACATACACTGATAGACGTTTGGAAATTACGTGTCACTGAATCGATGACGCGGCAAATACGACGGATACCGATGCAGACGACAAGCGAAACTTGACAGATCCATTTTGCCAATTAGAATATTAATTCAAAAAGATTTTACTTTTTTAATAGATTTTTCGTGAATATTCAAAATAAATCAAAAAGTTTTTTATTTCCATTTTTCGTTTCACCAAAAACATCTCCGCTTTTACGACATATTCAATTTTGAAAAATCGGAAACTAGAATAATTATTTTCAAAATTATGTAAAATCTCCAAAAATTAATGAAATTTCATAAATTTATCAATGACCAGATTGTTTACAGTTTTAAAATAAAAACTTTGTCCCAATAAATAACGGAAATATCACCAATATTCGAGCTCTCGACACAAAGCAAAAGAATAAATTCGATATTAAAAGTTCTGAGTGAAATTTCATTTTACGACACGAATGATTTACGCAGCATCAGGAATTTCGGTGACTGAAAAACTCAATGCGTTTCCCATCAGCATTCCCCTATCCGCACATTTGCGTTACAGCTGAGACAAACGTAAACACGCGACAGCAGAAATTTACGATCGAAAAAAGAATTTGCATGAAATAATTGCGCTGGATGCACGAGCTCGTAAAAGAATAAACAGTTTATTACTCCATATGCAAGGATATATACATCCGTACCGGCTGTCGCTCCCGCATTTATGTAGGAACGCGTAAATTTTGCTCACGTTAAAGCGATTTCGTTGAGTTTTGATAAGCAAAAGCTTTAACTCCGGGAAATCCGCGCTGCCGAGCGGATGGACTATCTCAAGAGCAGAATTCATCCGTAGAAATCATCGTTCGTTTAAAATTTCTCGACTTTTGGTACGTTCAAACTTTAATGTGCGCCTGCTGTTGCAGCTACAGCTGTCGATTTGCGAGAAATAAAATAGAGATGTGGCAGGCATGTGTACTATACGAAGATTTTTATGTTTAAAAGAGTGGTTAAATTTTTTTTGCAGTTGATGAATATAAAATGTTTGAATAGAAAATTCAAATGACAAAAATTTAAATACGAAATAAGAAATAAAGACTTTTCCCATTTTTGAAATTTCTTATTAAATTTTATATTAAATTTCTAGTTTGGTATATTTTAGTACTTTTGCAGAAATTACATCAAATTCTTTAAGGAAATAAACATTGCATAAAAAGAAATATATTTTATTTTTCCTGATGACTATTAACAGTAACAAAGTTTGAATATTTCAACTCGAATATTTCTAATTTATCTAGACGATAATCGTTCCTCGAGGAATTTTTTTCATAAATACTTAGCTTGCAGAGTTTCCAGCTATTACCGCTGCTGCAGATGCAGAAAACGAGGATAAGAAAGAAAAAAGGCACGTGAAGAAAGAAATCTACACTCATAGGCACTCGTAAGCACGAACTTGCTTCTTATACGTGCGTGTAGGGACGTAAATCTTGAACCCCTCGTAGTATGAAAGAAAAAAAAATAGAAGAGTCGACGAATAGAGGAAGAAAAAGAGGCTAGCGACAGAGCGTGTCGTATATGGATTAGGGCACTTCTATACTTGAGTGGCTGGAAAAAAAAGAATAGGAGAAAGTAAAAAGAAAAGCATATAGTTGACGATTATTATTACTTTTTTAACGAGTTTTATATTCTAAATGACACTTTGTGCAATGATACAGAGATAAGGTACAATTTTATAGAGGCTTAGCACGGATAAATACGCAAGAAAGTTCTTAATTTTTTTTAATAGACCGAGTTTTTCTACAATACTGATTAATTTTAAACCAAAATTTATTTTAGAGCTAAAAATATATAAGATTCATTATGTGTATGTGATATCATCATAGCGAATATCCAATTTGATCTGGAATTTGGTCTTTTTACTCTCGACAAAGAAGAATGTGAGGCTAGGATGAATTGAGGCACCCGGACAAAATAGGATACTGAAATAGAATTGGAGATCGAAGGCGAATAAGATTGTATCTTTCTCTGTATTATAAAAATGATTCTCCTACTACTTCCGCTATTGCTATAAAAAGTATTCGAGCATCGAACCAAATCGTGTAGGTATATAAGTCTTCGTAGCCTGGACGTAATAATTTGACGACATATGTTTAGCGTCAACGGATATTGGGGAGATAACGTTCGCAGAGCCACTTATGTTAGTGGACACAATCATAAATCCGCTTATGCAGAGGAGAGTGAGATTAAGTGAATTAAGGGTAGCATAAGCTGCCGTAATACGTGTCACGCCTTTCTTTATGATTGTACACCTGTCGATTTAAAGCATAGATATAATGACTTAATAATTTCGTTTGGCTAACTAATGGTTTACGCAGATGTTTAATATGAAATTTTGTTACATCAAGTTTGAAAGTTTTTACTTTTTTTTATAAAGTAAAAAATGAGTATTAAAATATAGATATTCAGAATAACTATGAACAAGAAGTTATTTCTAGAAAATAGTATACATCAATTTTATAAATGAGAATTTTCATATGCAAAATCGATCTGTACTGTTTTGTTGTAACAATTTAATGTGTATTCTTATTTTATTCAACCGATGATTGTACAGATTAATTTAAAAACATATTTAATTAAACAATTTACAAATATAATCGTAAAATATTCCTTTTTTATATAATAAGTTTTAAAAATAATAGCTATATGATTTACTAATACGACATGATTATTAATTTTATCACTATAGTATTTTATGATCGAAAATATAAATATAAAGAATTATTTATAATTATAATTTTGAAAAAAAATGAAGAAATGAAGGATATATAATAGGATAAGGTGATGAATATCTGAAATTACAAAAGCCAAAAAGAATGATTCAAGAAATTTAGAAAGTAAAAGTTCTAAAGAATTACAGTAATATAAAATTGTTGTGAGAATTCTGAACACTGGAGCTGTATTTTTCATCTGAACTTTTCTAATTGTAAAAATCATGTAGAACTTAAAGGTGACGGACGAAAAACTAATTCCCTAGAGAAAAAACTTAAGAACCAATCTCAAATGATACAAACTTGATCCTGAGTTGGGTTTTCTGATTGAAAAAGTTGCTTAGAAAGTAAAGTTTCGTATATCCATTTAGAATCATATAATACATAAAAAATTATATTCCTTCTTTTGTTTTAGGAAAAAAATTTACTTTAAAAGCAGGTAAAAGCACAAAAGAGCACCTGTTTATCTGCGTGAATAAAACTAATATTAGCTTTGTTAAAGTTGTTAAAACTACTATAAAATCCTGTTACTAGATTATAATAGAGATTTATTTAATATCGAAATTTTCTAAATTAAGAAAAATTAAGTTTTATAATATTATTTATTTATTTATTTTTCGTAAATACCTTTCTTTTCCAAAGAAGCGAAGTACATCCACTTTACAAGAAAGTACAGCTCAATAAGCTGGTCCTGTAATTGGAAGCAAAGGGCGCGGTAGTGTTCCAGTGGCTTATGTACTAAGTTGAGGAGCACATCTATCACACAATGTCTTTCCGAACGGGACTAGCTGTCAAGAGCGAGTTTAATTGAATTTACGAATGATGTATGCCATACTAGAAGGAATACCTGTGTCTAAAATGAAGATAATCAGACGTACCTTTATCAGATTAATAAAAATTATAATTTTTAAAAGACCGATTTTTAATTTATAATTTTTAGGATATTGCCATCTTAAACGACAATTTCAAAGATAATTTTCCTTATCAAAATTTCTATTTATTAATTTTTTTGAACTTATTTTGTTTAGAATTTTATTTAAAATGTTTTCATGTAAGCATTTTTGTACCAAGAATAACAAAAATCTTTTTTTCATTCAATTTCAGTTCAGGAAAAGTTTCTTATAAATGCTGATAAAAGATCGCTTAGTATAATTGAGATCAGTGATCATGAAGAATTTTATTTTTATAAAAGTTTTACACTAAGTAATATTTTCCTAATTAAAATTAAGAAAACATTATAAATAGCCACATTAATTACAATAATTAATCATTATATTTTAAAATTTATTTTCCCGTATTACTATCTCCAACCAGCGCTCCTAGTACATTTCTGCCCAGAAGCAACAGTAAAGACACTCAAGGCACTCGTATCGTGAAATTCGCGAACACATCGACGAACAATACCCGACCACATCTCGTGGATGTTGTCTCGGCGGCCAGCGACATTTTATCGCGAGGTAGCTGCACAGTAACCATCATGCTTTTGCTGGATCGATAATCCAGCGAGCCTGTGGTATGCCGACTATTTACGCGCGCATAACGCCACGGTATTGCGTCTTCGCACGCGCCTTGCATTTCGCGTGCGCGCTCTAGCTTACGCCTTGAACTCTTGAACTCCCGGAAAATCCTCTGCGCGCGAGAAAATATACGCTCATCGCTTTTCGAAGCCTGGATTTTTGTCTTTTTTTTATATCATGACTCCTCTCGTTACGACTTTGCTTTCTACCGGAGGATTAAAAAAGTTTCATCGCCGGTTGCAGACTCTAGAGCGCAGTTGAGATCGAAGTTTCTCTCTCGGGGTAATCGACAGCTGAAATTATTCCTCGGACTTGATGAGTTTTGCGCCGGAGGTTGGGTGTGCTCAAATATACTGATTATTTGACTGTTTTACTTTTTGAACTGATATCGATAAAATTTCTTAAATAGACGAGCTTGTTTGGATTGAAATTTTGCTATAAAATTATTGTTCAAACGTATTATCAGGATTTTATTTCGTAAAAAATAAGTTGAATGTGGAGAAATTGAAAAATAAATCAGGTTATTAAAAGATGCAAGAAAATTAAAAGTAAAAGTAAAATAAGTTGACCCTTTCAACCGTGCACTTGATAAGTATACTATTATTGTACTTTAAATTGTTTTTATAACATTAAAAGTAGTTTATACGATTGAATTCTCCGCTATCTTTACAAAAATTAACTTCATCATTAATGTTACGAAACTTATTTTTTTAAATCGTTCAGCAGCATTTTCTTCAGCAAAAAAATGTACTGCATAATTAATAGTATATGCCATAGTTAAAAATACCGTACCTAGAACATTAATTTATAGAAATAATTAAAAATAATCATTAGAGACAACTCTGAATGTAGATTTCACTTTTGAATAAAGTATCACTATAATTTTGCACATAAGTGACTCTAATAATAATTTTTAAGTTTTTTCAAAAAAGTAATCCATACCTTCTGTAATGCTATAGAACAAGAAATTGTTTTCTTTAATTTTTCTTAATTTTTATTTTTAAAACTATTTGTATTGTTTATATATTCATATTCGAAAATATTGCTTTATCACTACATAACGTAACGTAGTCTTACGAAAGGGAAGTAAAAATTTAATTTCATCATTATACTGGCCAAAGGAAAAATCTTTTAGAATGGTTTAGAGGTGTGTAGTTTTATTGAAGAATGCTAATGTTTTGATCAATCCTATTGAAGAATTTCAAAAACATTATAACAGATATTTCCTTTGACCTGTATACATCTACAAGTGATGCTCATTTAAGTAAAAACAATCTACTTAAATTCTAATATTCATTATTAGAGCTTGAATCGTGATATGCGTATATTTCTGCATTTACTGTTATCGAGAGATGCTGTTAACAACAGATGCATTAGTTAAATGATGCAGGTCACTGAATTATGGATATTCAAGCGAATTATTTTGAGAGCTCATTATCTGAATAAATGATTCTAAAAAACGCTAAAATAGAAATTTTATTATTTTCACTTCTTACATTTTCTTGAAGTCATTTAGAGTTTATTCTAAACTTTAAATTGAAAAGACAAATCTTTTAGATAAATTTTTATAACTATGAATTTTCTTCTTTTAAAATTTAGACTTGTTCTTTTTTTTTTAATAACATTAATTTATAAAAGTATTTATTAATAATTACTAAAACTAATAAGATTTAATTAATACTATCAAAGAAGAATCAAATTATATTTTGAAAATTATTTTTCAATTATGGAGTATTAGATTTCTTAGAGCATCTACAGAAAGATGAACTAGAAAAGTTTCAAGGAAGGTAATCTTAAACTCGGTCGTTTGGGCTATTTCGAACTGCTATTAAAGCTGTGCAAACTATTGGATTTTTATGAGATAATATCAAGTGAATTCTCGCAATTAAAGTTGTATTACAGAGGTCTTTACATTTCATGAAAAATTTATTTGTTATAATAAGTTGTATTTTAGTATATAAATTTTTTTTACTATTAAAATTAAAAACTTAATAAAATTAAAATAAAAAATTATTTTTATTTCAAATTTTTTTATGCCGTAGGAAAACATCATATATAACAAATTCTGTTAAACTTTCTTTTTGCACATGTGAAAATCAAAAAGAAATAAACCATCATGAAATGACACACCTAAGCGATGAACAAATTGGCAAAGTCATGTGCACATCCACGCAGAAGTGTGAAGACAGAAAAAAGACAGACTTGAGTTTGGAGAAGGAGAATTTAACCGTAGCACTTGGTCCACGCTCGTGTCTAAGTGGCGTCGAAAGTTTCCAAAGTACATCCACTAGAAAGACGACGTCGGACACGCGCGCAGAGAAAGGCCGAGAGTTTCAATTGCACAAGTCAGCGTCCTGCAGAGCGCAGTGGTGTCTATTTATCTCGCCGCTGCTCACTTGACGAGGAGGTGAAAAGATAGGAGAGAGGGATGTTTGTTTCCGCATGCGAGAGATACGCCAGCCAATGGCAAAACTCCAAATCTCTTTTGCATGCGCCGTAAAAAATTCGAGATGAAAGTTTGAAAAGATAAAGTTTTAGTTTTAGAAATTAATTAAAATTAGATTGACTAAAGAGGATTAGATGCATGTATTGAAAGTTAAAATTTTTTTTATTTCATGGAAAGTGAAAGTAATTATTTTGTATGCTTATTACTTTGTTTTTTATAATGTATTAAAATTAATTATAAACTTAAATATCTCCATTGAAGAGAGGCAAAACGACACCTTTTGGAAAAATCAAAAGTTCGTTTACGGATGCAGGTTAATACCTGTAAAACAACAATTTTTTAAGTTATTAATTTTTCTCTCTCTCTCTCTCTCTCTCTCTCTTCACCTTAGAACGAACTTCTGCATCTTTTAGAAGTTATATATTTAATAAAATTTTTTTTCTAAATTTTTTAAACATAATTTATTTGAGGAGGTAGTAGTGATCTTTGAAGATGATCCAATAGGTGTTACTTTGAATGAAGATTTATTACATGAACTAGTTGACGTTTCGGAGGATCTTCTCCCTCCCTTATCAAGACTTTGTTTATAATAAAACTTAAACATGTTCTGTAAACATGTTCTGTAACAGGGAGGGAGAGGATCCTCCGAAACGTCGACTAGTTCATGTAATAAAATTACATTCAAAGTAACACCTTGGTTCGTCAAAGATTACTACTACCTCCTCAAACAATATTAAATCTCGACAAAAACTCGAACTACAAACTCATTCTGTCAACATAATAATAAATACAATTTAGTTACCTGAAAAACAAAAATAAATTTAATAAATTGAAAAAAAATTAAAATAAGTTTAAATAAATTTAAATACATTTCATTTTTTTTAAATTAAAATAAATTAAAATAAATTTCCTAGTGAACAAAAATGTAAAGGATCAACAACCATTTCATCAACAATATTAAAGTGACGCAAGTTCATTAATGAAAATGGTCTCCACATATTTGTAATATCACCAGCATTATTTTTATGAGCAAGAATCATCTTTTCTTTAATGGACCCCTGGCAGAAAAAAACGCTGTTTTTTTCTGTTTTTTTTTGTTTTTTTTCTGTTTTTTTCTGTTTTTTTCTGTATATTTTGTCCGGAATTCGGACAAAC
>JAPYZB010001895.1:0-13212 GCA_030522745.1 Eupelmus kiefferi | reverse complement strand
CTCTCTCTCTCTCTCTCTCTCTCTCTCTCTCTCTCTCTCTCTCTCTCTCTCTCTCTCTCTCTCTCTCTCTCTCTCTCTCTCTCTCTCTCTCTCTTGCAGAAGTATACGCGGCTATGTAATAAACAATTTGAGGCTGCTAGAGTAGGGACTGCTGTTTCACTATCTTTTGGTCATTTTTTAACCAGTTATTAATCAGAAATTGATCTAAAAAAACTGGTTAATAAATGATGAATGACCATTTTTAGATGGTGTATTTTCTACCAGGAAAACTTCAAAGAAAAAAAATTTTACTTACATCAGGGCGATTTTTTTTCTTGTTCTATGGGTCATATAATGGACAAAAAAAATACTCTACACACGACTTTTAAAAATTTATTTTTTTTGTAAACAATTTTTTTCGTTTTTTGCATTTAACAAAATTTCGTGTCAACTCTCTCCAAGTTAACATTTTTCGATGCACCGAAAAGCATTTTAAAGTATGAAATTAGTGCTTTAAAATGAGCTAATATAAGTTAAAAAATATTAATTTGAAGCCTTATACATTGGATAAAATGGTTAATGAAAATAAAATTAACTTTTGAATACGATTGTATCGCACTAATCTCCACAACTAGCTATAAGCCTAACATATCTTTTAACATACTTAATCTAGGCTAGTCTAAAAATGAAAAGAACGCTTAAATAATATACAAATAAAATTATTTTGTTCTATAAAATAATCATAAATAATAAAAAATATTAAAAAGTGTATGTTTTAAAATATAAAATATTTTATAAAATCAACTTCTCTGGAAATGACGAAAACACGCGCTTTTGTAATATTGCTTTAAAATTTGTCAATAAAAAAGTAAGTTTTCTGGAATTGCGTGCACAGCTTTTTCATTACCAATCATTTTTTAACTTATTTAATAAACGAATAATTGTGTTCACTCTGTGATATAACGTCAATTTTTGGCCTGAAAATTAATGAAGTATTAAATTATGCGGAATTTAGTATAGAATTTTCGATATCTCAAATATTATCATTTTTTCAAATCGCTGCCGTAGCTCTTCAAATTAATATTTTTAACTTATATATATTAGCTTATTTTAAAGCTCTCATTACATACTTTACTATAATAATAGTACATTATGCACCAAGGGAATAAAGTCGAGGATTATTCCCGCAGGTGAGTTTAATGCACGAGCGAAGCGAGGGTAGCCATTTCACTGGGCCTTAATCAATGATGATTCAAAGACATAATAATTTTTGAAGCAAGAACCTCACGATTCTTGCTTCTTGATCTAGTTAACTTGTATCTAAGAAATTTTATGTTCTATTAAAACGATAACATTCAATTCGATCTCTTCACTCCTAGTATACCTTTGTCTCAGAATATAAAAACAAAATATGATAATAAAAATAAACAAAAATAAATATCATATACAAACTTAATATTTACGATTTAATGGGGGTTGACGAGAGGGCTTGAAACTTTTTATAATTTGTTAATTAATAAATAACTCATATTGCCTACAAAATTGTTAGAATATTCAAGTTAAATAGTTTTTTGTTAGATTTTAACAAAAAATAAAAATTACGTTATTTAACAAATAAGACGTTTAATTATACTATATTTTTTTTACAAGAAAAAATAAACGATATAAAATTAATTCATCTATATAGATATAAATAATGAATTTTGTGTAAATTTCATTAAATTTTTTTCGGTTAGATTACTTTTTTACAATTATAACTTTATTTTTCTTAATATTTTCCAGGATATATATCATTGCACGTAAGTCAATTTCAATCATATATAATGACTTTAATATAAATATTTTTATTATATGAGAAAACCACAGAAATTCTCAAGTGTTCCCAAAATAATGATTTTGTTAAAATGTTTGAAATGAAATTAATTATTTATACAAATTCACAAAATCTTAATAAATATTTTATTATTGAAATATTTAGCATAATTTTATCCTGAGATCTAATACGAAATAATAATTGTAACTCACCCCTTATGCACTGACGTGTACTCCTTTGGGGAAGTCCAGCTTCGCTTCCACTTTCACTACCGTTGAAACTTATTGATGATTCACCATCGGTATTTTCTGAATTGTAAGAATTATCCTGGAGATTATTTTGAGTAACTAAATGTCCAGAATTATCGTGAGATCCTGTAGGCGTAGAATATCTTTTCATTGACATTCCGGAACTTTGAGACGATGAAAGAGAAGGAGAAGTTTGAAAAGATCTATCCACCTCGTGTTCTCTATGTGGTATCAACTGTTGTTTTGCGTGTAATGCGTGGGGCGAATCAAAATGAACAGGAGATCCATACATTTTATTTTTACGCGTTGGTGGTTCAGGTGCTGATCCGTGCTTTGTCGGCCATTGACCATTACCAACTTTAGTGACATTACTTTGATTAGAAAAACTTACGCGTTTTGGTCCGACACTACTGCAATCGGCAAGAACAACATTATTTCTCATGTAATAATTAGATGGAATTGATTGGGCTAAATGTACGTCAGGTTTGTTATTTGATCGTAAAGAAAATTCATTCTTAGAATTTGGAAGAGGTCTAACGTGAATCGGTCTTTCTATTTTTGATATTGGCCCGTAATCTACACGCCTATCAGGCGGTATAACTTGATTGTGCATTAACATTAGTTTATTATCTTTACGAACTGGAATAACTGGATCTTTACCAATCGCTTGCATATGTTCCCAATACGCATACTCCTGAGCTTTCAAAGATTCTATTCCAATTAAAGATCTTCGTTGAATGTCAAGATTTTTTTTATGCCAGTAGTAAGCTTGCAGGTGTTGGATCATTTCTTTTTTCTGTGGCGATAGCGGTTGTTGTCTGCCACTTGAGCGAGGATTCGAATATAAACTTTCTTTAGATTCTGACGATGATTGGTAAGCTTGGTTTGGAGAAGTTTGAAAGTTGTGTTTTACTTGCTTTTCGTTTTTACCATGATGTATTGGTCCTTGTGATTTTGGGGATTGAGTTTCATTAGAACGCACCTGCGTAGGAGTATCATTTTTGCGCGACTGGTTAATATTATTATAAGTTCTTTCATCTCTTTGAGAAGATTTAGGTGGCGTTAACTCGTTAGAGCTACAATTATTAACTTGATCGGGTTGTTGATGAAGATTATTTTTATCAGGACTTGAGTTTTGTTGAGTATTAGTAGTACGTGGACTATTAGACAGATCTAGATCATTCGTTAAAATATTTTGAGAGTTATTCATAGAACTGATTTTTTTTGGACTATCACTAGTAGAATAAGTATGATGCTCTAATGCAGATAATGAATGAGGTGGGGTGTCATATATAGGGTAATTATCCCTTTGTGGTGATGCAATAAGAACTTGATCATTTGGTTGAGATTCTTGAGAATGAAAATTTTTTTTACGAATAAACTGTGGTTGAGACTGATTAACAGACTTTTCATTGATATTATTTTCTTGTAAATTATTATTTTTTAAATTCTTTTCAGATTGATCATTGTCAAATAAAATTTGTTTATTTATTGGCGATGAATGACTTTCGTGATACTGTTTAACTTTATCCTGATCAAACTTTAAATCATGTTCTTGTTGTTGATTTAAGTTTTTGAAATTAGTAATTTTCTTTTTATCTGTATCTTTATAACCATCATGACTATTTACATAAGAATCGTACAAAGAAATATCTTTATTTATTTCAGAATTAGTTTTAACATCGTTCAATTCAACTTTATGACACGTAGAAACATTCTGTAAATCTTGGCATTCGTTTTCTTGAATAAGATTTAAATTATTTGTTGATGGCGTTTTATCGTATAAATGTTCTACTTCATTTATTTCTACTTTAATATCTTGAGATACTAAATTCTGACGATTATCTGCGAGACTGTCGTTTGAAGATGTTTGATTACTTGGATGAGGTGAACCTAATAAATAATATTCTCCACTTTTGGAACTCGTTGGAGATAGTTCACTTTTTTGACTCGAGTTAGCTGTATAAGATGAATCAGCATAATCATTTGATTTTAAACTTGAAGTTGGAGAGCACCGAAAATTTTTATCGTTTTGATCATTGCTTGATTGCTGTTGAATTTTCGAACTACACTGTACATTTTTATCTGCGTATGTGTAAGATAAATCTGGATTATTTGTTTGTGACGTATGCACAATATATCGCGCACCTTTAGGCGTTACCATTATGGCTTTCTGCGTTGCAGTTGGTTCATTTTCTTTATACTCACTAGGATGCTCATTTACAAAGGCATTATTTCGAGGAATGGCTGGAAGCGGTCTATCTGTGGGATGAACAGATCGAGAGCGTATTAAAAATCGTTGACTGGGAGGTGCTGAAACTCTACCGGATGATGTGCAATTTCGTCGAAAAGCCATTGTTTCTTGAAAACTATACTGTCTTTTAAGAGCACACTGATTCTGTTGCATTAAATTATGATTTAAATTTTGTGAATCTGGACACCCTCTCCCAGAATTTCTATCTACAATCCATTGATTTTCCTCACGGCGAACATCAACACTTACAGAGTTAAAAGAAGTATCCAAAACGTCGTTAGACTGTGAATGTACCTAAAGTATAAATGTAAGACGTGTATTAATGTAAAACAAGCAATTACGAACTATTTTGCTTAAACAATTTATTTCGATATATTGTACTTACATTTCCTTCAGCTGAAAATAAATCATGTTTGATTTCGTTAAGTCTTTCTTCAATTATACTTCCACTCAAACTTTGATTTAATTCAACATGTATTTTACCATCATTGTTTGAATGTGATAATTCTGAACATCTACTAAATCGACCCGGTTGTTGATAATGGGTATAACATCTTTCGTCCTTACTCTTGCGTTTAACTGATTCATTATTATCTTTACGATTATCTTTCGAAAAAATCGCAGGAATAAATCGTCGGAAAGATTTTTCTTTTTTCTTTTTCTTTTTATCAATTTCAGCTAATTCTGATGACATTTTAGATGACTTTTTAAATGATGAACCTCGATCTGTTGATAGAAATCTATCCATCATTGATTACAATGTCTGGGTTACTAAATGAATATCATCGTCCTTATAAAGTTTTTCTTTTTAATTTCAGTGACAACTATTACATAGTTATGGTATATACAGTAATTTCAAAGATCTGCAACAGATACAAATTTTTAAATTAATTTTTTTATTTAAAATTTCATTATTTATATAAATATTTATTATGCTAATGCATCGATCTATTGCCTAAAACTCTAATAAATTGTTTACAAATTACTATATTTTTCAAACATTTCACGAATTTTAGAATTATTATTTAGATTTATTATTTTTAAAATTAAATATATCTTTAAACTTTTTTTTCGACACGTTCGACTATTCGGAAAAGGAATCATGTCGCCTGTTCAATTACACCAAAATAATTTTTGTGTTTTACAATTTTCTCGTGTTTTGTATACCTGATGTTAATTTATATATTTCAAGAAATTCATGTAAATTAGACGACAATTCGGCAAAAGATTTTTTCAATTATTATATTTTAAAAATTTATCAAATAAAAATCATTTATTTGTAAAATTTCTTAATGACACCTAAAATGTTTTCTTAAAATGTCATTATATATTAAATAAAAATAGTAAATCGTGGATATAGGCTCAACTGTTACAAGTATACACAGAATATATTCTGCTGCATGAATACATTGTATATTTAAAATCCTATTTATATAAAAAATAATATATAAAATCTAATAAAAAATCTAAAAAAATAATAACAAAGGATATTGTATTCTGTTCGTCAGATCCAAATTTATTTACGAGGAAAAAAATCAAATATTATATTAAATTTAACAGTATAAAGAATTCTTGCTTTAATGTATAGGTTTTTTCATTTAAAAAGCCCAGGTATTCAGTAAATAACTTACGAAAAATTGAATCGATTAGTATAAAAAAAGAATCTATATATACCCATGGGTAGGCAAATTTAATATTTAATTCTTTACAAATACAAAATCATGTTTTAAAATACAATAATTTAAATACTTTTACTTTTGTAGGATATCGTAGCCGAGTACCACAAATACTAAATTTGTTTATATACTTAAATATTTGACTCACTATTATATCATGAGCTAAGCGCGCTAGTTGTTACCATTACAAAGCCAATAAACCTATTGGATTCATTCTAAAACTAATAATTTCAACAAAAATCTGAAAATACAAGACAGTCTAATTTTCAGAGTAAATGCTGTTTTGCTACATTTTCTAGATTTTTAATAAGTTTATGATTCTTAGCATGATTTTATAAGCTGATAGCCCTAACTATTACTATTATTGAGACAATGAACTCATTAAATTCATTATAAGACTAATAACTTAAAAAAAAATTGAAAATACGAGAGAGGATACGTGTCGAACGGCTCCAACATCTCGTTAAATACAATGTATCTTTTAAGATCACATTTTTTACTACTTTAGTAGTATTCTAATTATTTTACTAATATTCTAATTATACACACATAAGCGCCCGCGCGAATGTATGCTTGTATGTGTGGGGGGGGGGGGGGGTATAACTCTCGGCCCTGTTTTAAAACGATAAATGCTAGTTTTCTGAATTTAATAAATTGAATTTAATAATTGTTTTACAACAATAAATGCTAGTTTTCTGAATTTAATCCATTTTGCCTAAAAGTTGATTTCTTTTATTTAATTATTTAAAATTTCGGAACTTATTTTGGTATAATTTAAATGTCAAGTTTAAGATGTTAGGTTTTTGCAAATTAAAAAAATTATTTCAAACTATAAAAAAAATCTTAGAATGGGCTTAATCAAATAAATACCAAATTATTGTTATTTAATTTTTTATTTTCATTCTTGAACGTTAGCGAACTGTTACATTATTATTAAAAAAATTTGAATTGTAGAAAACAATATTTGATAAAATAAAATAATCTTAAGAAAATCAAAGAAATTAATCTTTTTAGGTTAGGTGATTTAAATCAGCGCGCGCTATATTGCTCGATCTACATCGATATCTAGAACGATTTAGCTATAGGTAAAAAAAATCATTAAGTAATTTCTACTAAGATTATCATGAAAAAGAGTAATTAAATAATGCAAAGATTGCCATTTTTGGCAGTAAATTAATAATAATTTATTTACAATAACTAAGTTACTCTCTATTCTCAAAAACAATGCAATGAAATAAGAATATAATATTTACATTACAAAAACTGCTCTATTTTAACTTTGTCGTAATTATTGTTTGGCTGTGACATTAAAATCAGGTACATTTTTTTAATTAACATTTGCAAATTCACTTTTCATATTTATTAATTACAATTAAATGTTTGCGTGTTTTTTGTGTTCTTATAAAAATGGTAAGCAATTTAGCTATTTATATAATTACAATTAATATATTGTTTTAATAATTTTCTTAAAATGAATTAGAAAAAATAATTATATTAATTTTTTTGATCTGAAAAAGTATTCGATTAGTTCAATTTTTTGTTAATACATAAATAATGCTTTTTAGACCATTTAAAAGATAAACATACAAGATTTTGTTGATTTACTTCAGTTTCACTCACATTATAAAGAAAATATCGCGCTAGTAGAAAAAAAAAATACTAACTGTGCAGAGCATAGTGATTTTTGCTCCTATGTTTTGTTATTAGTCGTATTGGAGTTCTTTATGTAGATAGAGTATTGGATTTGAAAGTAATCTGCTCACTTACCAGAAATTGTAAAACGCCTGAGAGAAAACAAGAGTTTGCTAGTCTGAAATCAAGCATCTCGGAGTCACATGCTACCCCTCGGAGAAGCATATTGGAATGGCGTTTGTTAGATGCATTCCAAAAGATGACAGTTTGTGCAGGACGCCTGCTTTAGTTTCGGCTTTAGTCAGAGTTTCAACATGTTCGCCATATCGTTTCTTCACTTTATCATTGCTAATTTTGCAATTCAGGCAGACGAAATAAGCACTTTTATTAATAAAAACACAACTCGCGAAAAAGACGCGCACGCTTTCGATCCAGCACAAGGATCTGTACTCTCAATGCAGTTGTATGCATCACTGCGGCGCTGATGTTCAACAAGTGATTCTGTTTGATCCATCGATCCTAGGAGCGTGAACTTTCGGCAGAGTGCGCCACCGGCCAGCTTCGTACCTGTAATATACAGTGTATGCCGAAAACCGTTAGGTTTACAGTATACCTACGCTTATAACGGTATATTTATCTCGGCTTTCGGTTCTTTGCATTATGTATCACAAATAATGAAAGTTATTGCAATATTCATTGTACAAAGATATTATTAATATATATTATACATTACTGTATTTTAATATTAATGCTGTTTAAACCTTATTAATGTATGCACAAATCAATGAATAATCAATTAAATAACTAAAAATTATTGCATTTTTTATTTAAAATTATTCACCTTGTGGCGTTTAGTAAACTTCGCATAATAAAATAATTTTTATAGAAGTTAGTGATAGAGTCAACGGGGTTGTATAAACCATTTTTACGACTTTTCTTAATTAATTCAAGTTTCAAACATTAAAAAAAATTTAATTTTTCTCCTACTTATTAGAATTTTCAAGAATAAAAAATCTATTTTATAAATACTTTTAGTAAATAATTTAGTAAATATATTTGTTTAAATGGAAACAAAATGCGAAATTTTTTTAGAAAATTTGTTATGTTTATATACTAAAGCGCAGGATGAATCTATTAAATATCAACGTTTGTAAAATTTAATATATATAATTTGTTAAAAAAGATAGATTTTATGTGGACTTTATTTTTCAAGGTTTACGATTAAAATATTAATGACAATAAGTGACAATAAATAAAAAACTGCTGTCAATTCAGCTAGCACTCAGCTTCAATTCAAGAGTTATATAAAAATAAATCATATAATAATCATTAATATTGGTTAGTAAACTTTTCAAAATAATATAAATAATAATAAAATACCTTTAATATGAAAAGCATTACGAATAAAAATTTATTAAATTCAAAAATAGTTGTTTTTAAATTCAATTTTACCGAAATAACGAGTGCTTCGAAATTATAATGGAAATAAAAATGTACGTTCTGTATGGTTATAACAGATTTAATAAGTCATTAAATTTAATAAAAAATTTTTATTTTTTTTTCATAAAAAAAAACAAATTGTCACATTGTCAAAAAATTTGGCTGTCATATATTTACTGAAAATCATGATTTAAAAATGTATGTAAAACAAAAAAGATTTATTTTATTTTTAAAATACTTTTTAATTATGAAATTTCAAGGAGCAGAACTGAGTTCAAATCTGAAACAAAACTTTTGTCAAACCTGCCCCTTAATTAATAACATAATAAAATAAGCTCTTATAAATCACAAAAGATCAATCTGTTTTCTTTATATAAACTTCAAAAATCTCTGAGTTAAATTGCTTCAACTCGTTAAATTGGGCGAAAAACTTCTTCCTCTCTGCAAAATTTTAGATTACTTCAGATTAGACAACTTAATGAAACATTTGCTCTAGTTAACATGATAAATTAAAATTTAACTAAGTACTATTTTTGAAAAATCAAGTTAATTTTTATTTCAAATTTCCACAAAAATTTTTTAAGATATGACCGTTTAAAGGAAATATATTTTGGAGAATTAGGAAAAATAACTAAATCGATTTTAAAAATTTTTACGCAAAAGATTAATTTTAAGCTCTTTCAAAGGCATTGTATTTATATTACGTAGAATAAACTAAAAATGCTGAATTCTGAAAATGAAAAAAGTATATTACGATACAAGTGGCTTAAGTAGCACTTTACTCGCTACGCTCGGGCGCTAATTATACACGGTGCAAACATAGACTTCTTATGCCACGGATAGGCGTAACATAAATGTGGATTTATGCCACGCAGTGCTATAAATTGATGTAAAACAAAGAAGAATCAGGATATCGATTTTGGAATTTACGCGCTAACGCAAATATACGCACGTACGCATATACACGCACGCATGCACGCGCTATACTCGTACGCGCACACGCATTTTCTAAAACTGTATAGGTATTTCTGTTTCAAACACCTCAAAACATGTTTGTAACATGTTTTTGTTAAAATTAATTTTTTTATTGTTAAGAAGCTTTCTCAGTAAGGAAGGAAAATTATTAAAAACTTATTGTTTGATACTTATTAGAGAATATTTTATTATTTTGTGGAGATAGAAACAATCTTTCCTAAGTCAATTAAAACTTTGTTTGATCTTGGTTATATAATTTTGAAATTTCTAAATTTAATATTAAGCATATTATTATTTTAAAAATGGATTATTTGAAATGTTCAATTATAAAGAATATGTTATATCTAATAATAAAAATTCATTATTAAAACATAATTTTGACATAGATTCAAATATGTTTGTAGTTTATTTAATCTTCTATAAAAACTAAAAGATTTATTTTAATATTCAAGTTAATCTTTCTATTTAATCGAATACATCTGTAATTCTTCAATATGTATTCAAATATTATTGACAAATTCAATTTTATGTTATGTCATTCATATAGTAAATTTACATTATTCAAATTATATTTTTATAATTAATTATAGTTTAATTTTCGAATACATATTTAAAATTTCCATGTTTTCAAAGTTACAATCAAATTTAAAATCTGGTCTAAATCTATTTAAATATATAGATCTATCTAGATATTGTAAGAAGTATTTGACAATTTTTTCTAATAAGAAAAAATTTTTTCTAATAAGAAAAAATTGTCAAATATTTCTATTTCAATAGTATTTAAAATGTTCTTATGTTACCAAAAAATTAACATATATATTCATAAGTATGTTCATATTATTGTTGTTATTATGTTACATTAATCTAATGTTTCAAATATAAATTCATAAAAACTTATTTTAAAAATAAGTGTACTTTATACCGGTTATTAACTATAATATTAATAACTTAATATTTTATGCTTTTAACTTTATAAAGAATATCTCTATCATAATTTGTAGCTCTATATTTACAATTTGAAAATTGTTGACTAATATAAAAACTTACTGCTTATATATACTATATTTTGTACCTTATTTATAAAAATTGTAGTACCCTTTATAACTTATGTTTTTATTCAAATTCTAAGAATATTTCACATAAAAAATCATACATACCTCTATACTCAATAGTATATTTTTATTCTAAAGTTCATAATTCAAGTAATGTAATGTGTGCAGAGAAAAGTGAAAAAACAACACAAGACTGAATAAACAATAATTATTATCTTCATTATCCTTTGCTTAATTTACCATATGTCTATTTTATTAAATTTGAGGATTGTCATACCTTCTGAAATAACGACATTTCTACGTCATTTTAGAACAATTTTTCAACCTTGTTGTACTCGATATTTCCGTAGCAAGCCAATATTCTAACACAAATAAATTCTTTTCCATCGTTTAAAGTATTTACCGCATCACGAATTCACGAATCACTCTTACGAATCACGAGTCATTACGTATTATAGTAACTCTCTAACCGTAGCAACACCAAACAAATATCAAAAAACAACCTAAAACAATACATTTCTTTAATCGGCTTCTTTCAAAGATCTTCCAATTTTTCACTTAAAAAGTTAAAAAATACTTTAAAAAATACTTTATTTATTTATTTTCGTGATGTTCCTATGTTTTTCACACTTTCTTGAACTTTGTACCTTCCGTGTAACAGCCTTTATAGGCCGGTTGCACGAGTTGGGAAATTATATTCTACGTCGCTCTAATCCAATGGTAAAGAATATATCTATACATATTACAACAACATAGTATATAGATATACTTCTCGTGTTAATTGCACTGCTTGTTTGAGGCGCCACCGTCTCTTATGTATGTGCGATGTATCCAACCTATTCTTTCACGTGCCTATACCTTTAATACTTATGTTATTCGAAAAACAGCTGATGCCGATAATAGATAGTATTCTGAATTCCTTTTTAAGATGTTAAAAGCACATTACGATTCGATAGCAATCTGAGCCGATGCGTGGTTATACATATACCGTTTGCTCTTAGTGCCGTATTTTAATATTTCGAAAATTTGTATTCAAAATTTGTATAAAAGATGTTCATAAAATGGAATATTTTTATCATAATTGCAATAGTATTTTGTAAAAGTAGATTTATATTAGCTGAAGATTGTTCAGCGTTATCTGCTTGTTCTTGTGTCTTATTAAATGGACAGGGGTTCAATTTTGAGGGATTATCGGGTGCTACGGATAAAGGGTGAGTCATTTTATCAATATTAATAAATTTTTTCACAAAGCAAGTAAAATTATTAAGAATAATGTTAATGTATGAATACAAAAATAACATAATATTTTACATTTTTAGAATCATATCTGTAACAGCAAAAAATAATATTACGTATCAATTTTCACCTTGTAAGAATTTCAAAGGCTTTGTTGGCCTTCCCGAAACAAATGAATGCAATAAAGATGATGGAGTTTCAGTGAGTAATCTTAATATTTTTAGAAATTTCTTTTCGGTTTTCGATGGTATTTTTTATTTCTAAGATGATAGCAGCTTAGTTAAAAATTTAAAAAATAAAATATATGAAATGTAACAAAATTATAATTATTCAAGTAAAACATTATTTTACAATTTGTTATATTATAATATTTGATCCAGTTATGTGCAGTAAATGGTACACAAGGATATAGTCTTGGAAAAATTAAAGATAGATCGATTGCATTGAATGCAGGCGATGACAACTTGCCGTTGTTAAAATTTAAAACAGAAAAAAAAAGCACTACTATATTTTTGCTGTGTGAACCAGATGCTGTAAAACCTAGATTTGCAGTACTATCAGAAGATCCTTTTGTAAGTACAATTGAATTTTAAAACTATTTTGTTTTAATAATGATATTAGATAAGTTTAATTATAACATAGTTCTTACTATTAACAAGTTTATTTCTTTTTTAGGAATTAATTCTTGCTTCAAAGTTTTCATGCAAAGTACAAATAGCTCAACATGGACTTTCTACTGGTTCAACATTAGTAATATTACTTTTTGTATTTAGTGGCATATATTTATTGGGTGGTGTTCTTGTTCTCAAATTTTTGAGAGGTGCAACAGGTATAGAAATGCTACCAAATCATACATTTTGGTGTGATCTTCCAGGACTAGTCAGGGTTTGTTTCATTTTATTTTAAT
>JAPYZB010001894.1:0-13216 GCA_030522745.1 Eupelmus kiefferi | reverse complement strand
AAGATTTAATTGAAAAAACTTTACTTACTTATAGGTATGCCAAGGCATGTTCAGGTCACAAACATAAACATGACAACCCCATGTCCTACTGTTTGTATCATCCAATTCTGTTGTTGCAGTAAAGGCAACAATGTTGCGGCTTGATAATGAACACAAAGAATGTTCATCATAAGTGCTAAAAAATAAAAATTTTTGGATAAAGTTTAACTGACATACTTTTACTTGACTCAATGAAGTAAAAGTAATTATAAGAAAAGTTCATGAATCATCTGATTAGGTAAATCGATCTGAAATATTTTTATATAAATTGGATCAAATATTTTAATTAAATTTAAGTTATAATTAAAAGTATCTAAACAAATTAATTTAAATGATATAAATTTTTTAGATGATATACTATATTTTAAAAAATGACTTACATTTTAAATAAACACTTTAACAATACATACCTTTCTTGATTGAAAGAAGATTTTGAAAATGTTTTTCTATTAACAGTGTACAACAAATCCATTGTTAGTTTGGAAGACTATCCCTTGTATATAGGCTTCTTGGTAAAAGCTTACTTCTTGTATTAGCTATTACGATTCATTGATTGTAAAAATCCGATTTATAAAAAATAAACGAAACCTCGATCTCATTTATTAATAAATGTTGAAAAATCTGTTTACACTCATCTGACATTCCGACAACATTGGTCCGAAAAGTGAGGTTATCCGCATCAGCGTTATTTTCAACCTAACCTGAACTGACTTTGGGTTTTCGACCTCTTCTTACCTCGAATCGATGGGGCGGGGGGTCTGGCTATGAATTTGTAGCCTGGATGGCTGGATGACCTGTTGTCGGTCTCGGTCAGACCTAGGTATGGTATATATAGATATTATTTATAAACGACTGCCTTCTGCGGTTACAGTGAAGTAAATAAATGCATGTTTCGGACGTCTTCAGACCAGGTACTTAAAAGAGGAAGGGAGAGAAAATAAGACAACTATGAAGCGGGAGGGGTGAAATGAATTTATAGCGATTAAACAATTTCAGCAAATAAAAAAATTCTCAAAGCACATCTTTTTTGTTGAACAAGTACACAAGTACACTTAATTAATAAATTATTAATTATATTTATATTAATGGAAATTCACGAAAACGTACGGGATTATACGGAAACATATATATTGAATAACGTTTATTGCGGTATCTATTTAAAAGTGCTCCATAAACGGAGCATATTTGAACAAAATAATCTAATTTCTAAATAGCAAAAAATTGCACTTGACAAAGTAAAACTAGTACTTTTTAGGTACCGAAAAATGAACCAAGCCGCAGCCATATCAACGCTTTAAAACACTTAAGTTAAGGACATTTTAGTATTATTTTGAAGAAAATGTGAAGAAGAACTCCTTGAAATGTGACTAATTTATTAAAAATCAAAGTAGAGAGATCAAGCTGCAATTTGCATTTTACAGAATAAAGAATTAGAAATTAGAACCCAAGTTATGCTTGTTTGAACATCAATTGAAAATTGAACATCAAAAATACGCTTATTTTAACTATAAAATTCTGTAGAGTTAAATTTATATGATTTTTGGTACACTTATATTGCTTTACTTTAAAGAAGCATAACTTTAGTTCTAATTACTAATTTTTTATTCTGTAAAAGGCAAATTGAAGCTTGATTTCTCTACTTTGATTTTAGTGATTGGAAATTTATTAACGAAATTTCTAGACTAAATTATTTATTGCATTTCAAGGAGAAGCTCTTTTTTTTACAATTTCCTTACTTAAAATAAGTCTACAAACGCCCATAACTTGAGTTTTTCGAAATGTTAGAGCATATGGCTGCGCTTCACTAATTTTTCGCTACCTAAAAACATATCCCAAAATTTCATTATGATCTGAAATCTGAAGGTGTGACACTCTCCTGATAAGTGAAAGTTTAAGTTAAAGTTATAGTTAAATTTTCGTTAAACTGCTCTAGAAATATTTTTAGAACTATTAGAAGTTTGATTCTCATGATTGTAGAAATTTTAAAATTTACATAATAAATATGTTATTAATTTATTATTTTATTGTTATTAATTTTATTATGTATCTCTAGGATTCTACTGCGCTGGTCTAATAACAAATTTAAAAAATTTCAACGTTATAGATAAAATGCAACTTTTTTCCGAGTACTCCTTTTCTCCACCTAACATTTTTACGGAAAGTCGATTTATCAGAAATATTCTCTAATTGAAAAAGAAAATTTTTTCTTAATTCTTTTAAAAATTGATTTTGAAAAGTTTGAATTAAACTGACAAATAATTTTTTTTGCAATATTATTAATTTGAAAATAAAAAAAAATTTTGTAATTATTTCATTGATATCTTATATTTTAGTAGAGTTCAAAAACAATATATTGAATATTAAAACACATAAAACATCGCCCAGATTTCTGTAACTTAAATATTACCGAAATTTTAAATATAAAACTTTTGACCAGAACTGTATGTTAGATTCAATAAATTTTGCATTTGAAAAAATCGACAAATCTTCATAAACAATTAACATTGTATAAATAATAACAGAAATATGTAGAAAAAGTAAAAAATAATATAAATAAAAATGCTATTTTTACATGTCACAAATTTACATGTTTATAACATAACATTATTATTTATTTAAAAATTGCAGTTTTATCTTGCTGTAAAACGGACCTTCATCGAAAATCTCACGTATTAGATTTGAATCTAAACATTGGATGTATGCATTTTACATACTCTGATAAAAAAATTAAATTAATTATGATTTAACAGTAAATATTAATACAATATGTACGCGAATTACTGTCAGAAATAAACGATAAAAATGTTATAATTGACTATTCAATGATTTTACGTATAAACAGAGGATAATTATTATTGCAAAAAATGGTGAAATTAGCCCCAACTTAGAGAAATAAAACATGTTTACATAGATAACAATGCATTGTTTGTTTGTTTTTTTTTCTTTTTTTTTAATATTTCTTATGTAATTGTTTTGATTACTATAGATTTATTTTCAACAAATATTAATTTGTTTAAGCTTATAAAATACATGTCGTGCGATAATATAAGTATAATCTTTAAACTAAATGTATTAAAAATTGTTGATTCCACTCTAAAAGTTTTAATTGGACAATAATCGAGAAAGATAAAGAGTACGTGCACATCCGATGTTCATACTTATACTTACTTATTTATAAATCACTGCACTGATAAATTAATTCCTAACGTGAACGAAAATTATCACAGTTCAAGCAATTGATTATAGAATATGAGAATAAACAAAAATAAAATAATATTAAAGATATTTATGCTTTTCACGAATAAAAATCTTAATTAAGTCTTAAAAATCGTTGAAACTAATATATATATCTTTGTATAGCATAATTAGCTTAGAATTTTGATTGATTCCATTTTGTCCAATGAGGAACTGCCCACATTTTTTTTCTATAAGTATTTTCACTTTATTTTCAAAAAAATCAAAATTTATTTTATTAAACGAAACAATCGAAAAAATGGGTTACTTAAATCTATATCGAATTACACGAAATAATTAAGGATCAAAAATTGATCATCACGGATCGTTCGAACTATTCGATGCAACAGAGAAGCGCGAAAAAATTATAGGTGTTATTTTAAATTATATCGAATCGTGCAATACGGCAATTATAATTTTTATATCGTCTACTGAATAATATTCGAACAATAATTCTGCGTAAAGTTCGACCAAATAAAACATTTTTAGTAAGATTATGATTACATTTAGTAACTGAAGAATAATTTTTAATTCACATATTTATAAATTATTTTTCATTTTACTTAGTAACAATCTGTTTTTAAGATAATAAATAAAAATTACTACATTTTTCCGAAGTTCAATTTACAAATACAGACGATGGTATCAGCAAAATTGTTGTAATAAAAATGTATTAATCAAATTTATATAACTCGATTGTCTAAAGCGCAAGCTTAACAGGTGCATTTTAGTATGGGCATTTGCATTCAATTTGCATGAATTTTATATAAGATTTTAGAGGGTGGCGGCTGATACACCGCTGCATCTAAAGAAAAGGAAAGAGTCGATTTTTTTAGATTGAATGACTGTTGCGCAATTTTTTGAAAACTTTTTTCAAATAAAAACGCATGTGCAAGTAAAGTCCCAGCAGAGACCAAACCAAATTATCGACTGTCTTGAGAGGCTGACAGTCTTAAATGATGCATAATTTATATAAAACAATATTAATCTTTACAATTATCCATATGTTTATATTGGGTGATTGTAAATAATTAAATATTATCCTTTTCAAACTTCTATAAAGCAAGTAGATATGCAGTTTGAAATCACACAATGTGGTTTAGATTTAAACGAGGAAAATCAAATATTATTATGTAAAAAACACAAATATTACGTAATTTTATGTTTAGCATAGAGCATTTATTTTTAAAATAATTTTACACAATTGTTGTATATTTTTTTAATTTACTATAGAATTAAACTCGATTTTACAAAAAAAATGTTCTTAAATAAAAGACAAAACACAATATTTGAATATAACACAAAACGTTTGCATTTTTCAGTCTCAATTCCCACATCAACCTACCCAAAACACCCAATCCCACACAGTACAATCTCAATCCAACCTCCCCCAAAAAGGCAACTCACACAATTACTCCACCCCAAAATTCGCAAATTTTTTAAATAAACGGAAGGGACGCAAGTTTTTAACACTCCTAAAAGCGCTCCGCAATCCGCAGCGTGCGCGCGTTCGCCGCGAGGTGTCCGCAGAGCACTTTTGCAAATATATAGGCTCTCTCAGCTATATACGACTTCCGCTGGCCTTGCGCGAGCGAGCGATATGGCAAGCGCACCGTCGGACCATCAGCAGCAACAGCAGCAGCAGCAGCAGCAGCGACGATGAAACGATGAACGACGTTGCAATAACCGCCGACGACTTTGGAGCAGCTCTAATTGTGAAATGAAATTCCGAGTGCGATAAGAAAACGAAAAAAAAAGACTTTGACACTAGCAGCTCTGGCGCCTCGCGAGCACGCGGAGGACGAGGACAAACAGTGACTTTTTGGGGAAGAAAAATAATTGTTATATACCTTCGGCGATCTAGCTCTCTTTCTTTCTTGGCTCGATCGCTCTCCACTCTCCGACGCAACTTTTACATAAAACTGGGAAATGATCAACCTGCAGTCTCACAATCAGGTAATTAAGATGCTTAGTGGGAATCGATTGGTTATGATAAGGTGATGGCTGAGAGGCGGGTTTTATGCAAGAATTTTCGTGACCTTTTTCAAAGTTTATTCGATCTTGGTAGTTTTCTTTGGAGGTTAGTTTTCACTTCGCGCTGCATATTGCATTTTATCGTGAACCTTGCTAACCTTTATCCTTATTTTTACGTGCATTTGCATTTTTTACGTCATTTCATGCGCTATTTGCGATTCTTATTTCAATCTTGCAATAATACACGATATACGAGCTTTTCTGTGTATGTATATATATGAGAGAGTATGTATTGAAATTTATATTTCGCAATTCTTGCAATGTCTGCCAAGCTTTTGTATTTGATATAGATTTTTATTTTAATAATTCACTTTAATCTTTATCGCTGCTGCTAGGCATGAATTTTTTATGCATATATTTATAACTTTTAGGTATTGTACCACCTGACCCAATTTACATCAACTATTACACCAAGGTCTACATCAGTCATAGTTAAAGCCAAACGGCAAAATGATTCTGAACAAAAAAAGACTGAGGATATTCTTTGTAAAAACAGCTTCCAAGAGGTAAGAAATTTAAAACATATTGTTTATTGTTACTACTCTAATGAAACATACTTTATTAACTTTATTGTTTTAGGCTGTTAAAAGTTATAATGAATTAGGCATGGATAAAGTTAATATACAAAATTTGGCCACTCCATTAAGGATTAGTAAAAATGATGTATGGGAATTTCTAGAACAGTTGTCTAAAAAAGAAAGCTCAGAAGTTGTAACAAAAATTAATAAGTGGAAAGTGTCTTATATCTCTGGAACCAGCTTTAATGAAAACAAGAGAGGCTTTCCTTTTCCACAACTGTCAGAAACTGTTACTTTACCAGCAATTCACCTGTATATTAAACCACAACATAGATTTTCACATAAATTTTGTTCATTGAAAATACATCCAAATGGAACGCAAGTACGATTTTTCAAAACAGATCGAAGTATTAAGGCAGAATTTGATAGAAATCCTACATTAAGTACACGAATACGAAAATGGATTGGTTTAAATGCACAACCTGTAAGTGTATTTATCAATTTTTCAAATAGATAATCAAATATCACACATTGTATTCAACAATCAAATATATATTCTTATCTTTTTTTATTATTATGATAATTTATAGGATAATAAACTTGAAAGATTTTCTGGTGATGAGGTAACAAGTAGTGCAGCTTTAAGAGAACATAGAGATATTGACAAATTGAGAAAGTATCAAGACGATAAATTCGTAAAAACTGATGAATTGCAACGTATTAAAACAGCTTATGCTGAAGGTTATCAAGCAGGACATGAGCAAAAGCCGCAAGGAAAAGCGTATAAAGCTGTCAAATTTCTGCAACAAATTATGTCCACACTGTTGCTGTTACTAATTTTTGTTGGTGTAATCGGTGCGTATAAATGTTAGTATTGCATTCATCATTCTAACAATACATAATAATTTAAATTATTTTACTTTTCAAAATATATCTTTGTTTATTTACTCATTAACAAAGTTTATGTTTAATCATGCTTATCTTAAGTAGTTATTTTTTAAAAAATATAAGAAATTTTACAAAACTTCTAACTTTACTCAAAAAATCTAAATAGGTATTTAAAAACATGAAAGCTACTTTTTATAATATTATATTTTAATAATCTTATTATTTTTAAGTAGTAAACAACAAAACTTAAAATAAGAATAAAAAATAATAGAAAACTAATAAAACAAAATTACTTTTTTATTTAGTTTTGTTTTCATACAAATCCCTGGTAATAGAAATAAAAAATTTAATTAATTAAAATTTATTTTTCATATACTTATAAACATGTAACTTTTAATTTTTAAAGATATTTATATTTGTTTAAAAATAATGTTTGACTTTCATAAAAATTTTGAAACAATTATTTTTAGTTATTATTGGTATGGAAAATACATTTAATATAACTTCATTTTTTTGAAAATTATTTTTTTAAGTGCGTTTTTGTACTATTTTTCCAAAAATAGTAAAAATTAATTACACTCACTATTTAAATTAAAGGTTTTGTAAAATCCTTTACAAATACCAAACTGCATGATTTTAATCATTAATTATTACAATATACAATACAAATAAAAATTTGTATATATTTTTTACACCATAGAATATTTTATAATAGAACATTTTTCTGACATGTAGAACATGTAATAACATTTTTAAAGAATGATTTTAATTAAAATAAATAATTTTATCAAATTGAAAAGACTATTTTTAGTGAAAAATTTGTATAATATATTGATTTGAAATAAGATTAACTTATAAAATTAAACACAAGTTAATTAAAGAATAAATATTAACTATTAAGAAATTTACTTTGTGATTAAATAAAATTTTAATCCATGATTTCTCTGATTTCAAAGACATAATATCTAAATTTATTTAAGATTTTATGCAATTTAAACAAAATTCAATTTGAAGTAATACATACAATTTTTTCTGAATTATAAGAAAAACAGTAACAAACTAATAGATTTTGTTATTCAAGCAACCACGGGAGCGGGAATGTTCAAAATTCAATTGGGTAATAGAATTCAAGTTGATCCAGAGGAAATTCACGTAACATTTAATGATGTAAAGGGCGTAAGTAGTACTATAAAATTTATAATAAGCTTATTTTGAAAACATTTTGAAATAATATTAATCATTTTCTACATTTGTAGGTTGAAGAAGCTAAATCAGAATTAATGGATGTCGTAGAATTTTTAAGGAACCCTGATAAGTTCTCAGCTCTTGGTGGAAAGCTGCCAAAAGGAGTGTTACTTGTAGGTCCCCCAGGAACAGGAAAAACTCTATTAGCTCGAGCTGTAGCTGGTGAAGCTGGTGTGCCTTTCTTTCATGCTGCTGGTCCAGAGTTTGATGAAGTATTAGTTGGGCAAGGAGCTCGAAGAGTAAGAGAATTATTTAGTAAGTATGTCAAATTAATCGTTATTGATTTTTGCTATCAAGTACATAGCTTCATACAATTATTTTTGTAGAGGCTGCCAAAGAACGAGCTCCTTGTGTCATTTTTATTGATGAAATTGATTCAGTTGGAGCAAAACGTACTAACTCTGCTCTTCATCCGTATGCGAATCAAACTATCAATCAGCTTCTTTCTGAAATGGATGGGTTAGTATTTTTAAAAGTTATTATTGATTAAAAAAAAAAAAACTTTTTAAACATCTATAAATTTATCTAATTTTTTCTTATAGATTCCATCAAAATGAAGGCGTTATTGTTTTAGGAGCTACAAATAGGCGTCAGGATCTTGATAAAGCATTATTACGGCCTGGTCGTTTCGACTCGGAAATTGTCGTTAACGCACCTGATTTCATAGGACGTAAAGAAATATTAAACTTATACTTAGGAAGAATTTTAACCCATGACATTGATGCAGAATATTTAGCAAAATGTACCATTGGTTTCACGGGTGCAGATATAGAAAATATGGTATAAACTATAAAAATGATAATCTATAATATATCTGGTAAAAATTAGTAAAATTAATTGATAATTATTTTTATTAGATAAACCAAGCTGCCTTGAGAGCTGCTATTGAAGGTGCTGAATATGTAACAATGGGTCACTTAGAACGAGCGAGAGATAAAGTTTTAATGGGACCTGAAGGTAAAAAGAGAATGTTAGATGAAGAAGAAAATCGTATTACAGCATATCACGAAGGAGGTCACGCATTAGTTACATTTTTTACAAAGGATGCCACGCCACTACATAAAGTTACTATAATACCACGAGGAGTATCTCTGGGTCATGTACGATTTATAAATATGAATATTATACTTTAACAGTTTATTAAATATGTAATAATTATATAATTGTATCTTTTTAGACATCGTACATGCATCATAAAGATATGCACTATATGACTAAGGCTCAAATGCTTGCTACAATGGATTCATGTATGGGTGGCCGAGCTGCTGAGGAACTTATATTTGGACCAGACAAAGTTACATCAGGAGCTTCAAACGATTTCTCAGTAAATATCATAAAACATAATTGTAAATAGTAAATGTAAGATTATAAAAATAATATTTTCTGATTTATTTATAGAAAGCAACGGAAATAGCTGAATCCATGGTTAAGCAATATGGCATGTCGGAAAAAGTTGGATTCAGAGTACACAGAGAAATGGAACAAGGTAGTGACGGCTACAGTACTAGTACAAAAGAATTAATTGACAATGAAGTTAAGCGACTTCTACAGGTAAATAAGTATTTTATTTGATAGGTTCAATTTAAAATATTTAATTGATTTTATATATTAACTATTAATAATTAATTAAATATTAGGAATCGTACGACAGAGCTAAAACCATCTTGAAGACACATAGTAAAGAGCATAAACAACTTGCTGAAGCTTTGTTAAAGTACGAAACTTTGGATGCAGAAGATGTTAAAGCACTGATAAGTGGAAAAAAATTACGATGCGAGACTAAAAACGACGTGAATCGAACGATAGTGGAAGTACCGAATAACGTCATGTAATATAGTTATGGACCGCGCGTTATTTTTTCGAGAATATCATCACGTTTCAATATTTTTTTTATATAATCCTAGACTGTTTAATTGATAAAAGAATTAAAATTAATTTTCATATAGCAATCAAATCTAAGTCAAACACATTCCATAAGTACTTTCTCAAAATTTCTAAAATTTCTATATTGTACAATAAAAGCTGCAAATTTTACTTAATCTTCCTAAAACATTTTAAACAGTCTAGATTGTAGGCAATATGTTTTAAACTAGTTCATTCTATGAAATGGGGATGACTTGTTTTAAATCTTTTTCTCCAAATATAAATAATATCGAAAAATTTTACGATCTATTTATGAACGAAAATTAAAAAAAAATAAAAGTTATATAATTTTCATGACTGCAATATCAGAAAATTATACATGTAAATTTTGTGTTTTGCTTACAAAAACTTGCATATAATTATATAGTTTTAAAATATTTAGAACAGCCAATTAGGCATAAATAAATTCTTTTTATCGATAAACTCAAAGAAAAAGTGATAGTTTAATTACTTAAATGTTACTTTTTTTTTATAAATGCCAGTTTATGTTTCTGAACAATTTGAAATAAAATAAATTCGATAACAAATAATCTAAGGCTTATGTTAACCAAGGCGAAGTTCTTGGTGTGACCGTGTAAAAAAGGAAAAACATTAATAAATAGTTTCTTTGTTCTAAAATATTACACCAACTTGTTTTCTTATCCTAAGAAACACAGCACATGAATTTTAGGCCATACAATATTAACATTTTATTCATTATATATAGTAATTATAAATTATACAAAATTATATATATATTTATGTATTTATATATTTATATTTTTATATTTGTATATTTCCTATCTACGTTTTTACTACGACTTAAGAACGTTAATCAATTATTATTATTACTACACAAGTGTACAGTTCTATAAACATTCGTGCAAACTACCTATTGTCGGTGCATTTTTAATTTACTTGAGAATAATTTGAATTTTTTTATATTAAAAATTGTCGATTGAATGGTCCATGGAAAAACCAGGCTCCTTTTGACTCAACGCAAGAACGTCGAAACTATAGAAGTTGTTTATCAGAATTCGTGGCCGTGGTTTTTTTTACAGATTGTACGTACGATTCATCCGAAAAAAATCTAATTACATATACATAATATATAGTCTCTCATTTGATACTTCGACGCAATTGTTCAAATCTGCAAGGAATATATGCACCAGTTTCTTCTACATTTGACTGTACATCAGGCATACATACACTCGTATATAAAATAAAAAAAGTACAAGAAAAATGAGGAAAAAACGAGATAATAATATGTACATTCACATACGTATCTATAAGCACTCATGCAAATATCACAGTTTACTAAATCATCGATACAAATCATAATAGGTTTTTTGTTTTTTTTTTCTTTCTTCAGTTGCGTGTATTCGCACTGCACATAGGAAAATCGTGAAGGAAACGAAACTCTAATTAATTCTAACAAACTTGATTGGTCCTATCAAAAAGATTTATCTCGTAAAAGTCCTTTTGACTGTAAAATACTCAGTAAACAAAATGCATACTCTGTTTACATTTATTACGTACATAGAAAAGCGAGCGGTTGAAATTTGATTAAACCAATCAATTTGGTAGAACAAACTATTACTTAGCTTGTCATAAAATTGAACTCTCTTTGTTCAGTATGTGTATTCCGATTCAAAGACATTTTTTTTCAGAATTCTGTAAAAATGCGTTGCTTTGATAAAGACAAGCCGAGCTTACAAGTTTACTGTATTATTATTATTTTTTTTTCTCTTTGTCGAGGGCTCGTTTCGTACAATAGACGCGCTAGCTCTAAACATCACGCGTATAATTCTAGCAAGCTTGAAATAGACTGCTTTGTTTTCTACGTTATTACAAAAATACAAATGAAAAGTCTTCGAGAACTCGTTCGCTCTTTCGACGGCTTTCATTTGGATCACAATATTTCGGTGCAGAGCAATTATAATCGTCGATGACGCGCCGGAAGACGAAATTTTTTTTCAAGACAAATTCTTCCAAAACTATCTCTTTCCGCCAAGTTGTTGGACTTGGTTTTAATTCGCCCTCACTTCGACTTATACAGCATTCGCAGTCAAGTTTTCGCTAGTTGTGTGTACAAATGAAAGTCATTAATTTTCTTTTCTCTTTTTCTTTCTTTCGTAGTTTTAGTGGTGGATGACAAACTATATGGATAAGGATTAGAACTGGTAGGGTCTTAGAATCATAGGTATCTGAGATAATCTTAAATACGTACGTACCATTCAGCTGTACAAGCACAAATTAATGTAAACGTCGCAGTCATAGACGTTGCAATTTTCTGTTATTTTTACAAAATTATATTTATAAGTTAAGTTAATATCCTTTAATGGAACTTAAGTCAAATAAATACATAAAAGTGTTACTTTTTTTAACATTAGAAAAAAAAATATATAAAATATCAATTAATTAAATTAAAAATTTAAACATTATGATTCTTTGTTCAAAGTTCTTTTACGTTTTTATAAAAATTTCGCTTACAAAAAGACTTTATCACTGTATCAATGAAGCCGAAACATTAGAAAAATCGTTATACTATATACAACTTTTATCCTTGCAAATAACGACTTGGAAGGAAAAAACATCAGCCGCAAAGCATTTATGACTGGGACGTTAGCTTCACACAGATCGTCGATAGATCGCATAAAGAATTACAGCCGTGACTTTTTTTTTTAACAGCAATGATAATAGTCGCTCTTAGCTTATCGACAATCGACGACGGACTAATACAACTAATCCAAAGATTCGATCACTGGCCGTGACAGACTGCACCGCTGCAGAGTCGCGTGTAAATTCGTATATCCGAAAGCGTCAACAGCTTCTCGCGTTGCGCGCGCTCGCGCGCCCGAGATAACTGACCATAAACTTCTAGCAACACTCGATTAACTCTTCACGATAAAATCGTTATTTATCTATAAAAAATTTTTAAATTTCATAGATTATTCTGCCCATTTAATTTTTAACACAACAATCGAATTATTTTGCTCTCTCTCTCTCGTCTCCCCTCTGCTCTTGCGCAATCGTTCCTTTCAATAATCCTTCGGTTCTCTTACGTTATTCTCAGCAATAAGGTTTCTTTTTACGCTATACAAGATTTGAAAGTGAAAGATTAAAATGAGTGAGACGAGCTCGAAAATCTGCACGAGTGATCAAGCGCTCGCATTATAACAATTGAGTCGTCCAGTTATTCATCCTTGCATTTCTTTTGTCTTTTTCATCTTTTAAGGGCTGCCATTCTATACAATTATTTTTTTTCAACACATGCATGAAAAAGGCCCTTTTTCGTGCATCAGAAATGAACGGAAAGTTGAATATTTCTATGCAGCGGGGGGAAAATATTACCT
>JAPYZB010001893.1:0-24332 GCA_030522745.1 Eupelmus kiefferi | reverse complement strand
AATTTTTTTCTTTTCTAAATGATCGATGACCCCCATAAAAAATTATTGCAATAGAATTCTCAAAACTCATACTTTCAGTCATATTTTTTTCATTTACTTCTTCCCATGATGGCGCAGCTAACTTAAAAATTAATTTTTTAATGTGAATCGAACTTATTAATAATTAGTATAATATTCGATGTATATCTTTGAAAAAATATACTAAAATACAATTAATATGTATATTAAAGAATTTATAGAATTCTATGTATGAGATGAAGTAAATCAATTAATAAATAATTGCTACTTATACGTTTAACCGAGCAACGTTTAAAGCGAGGAATATTCGCTATTAATATATAATTATTATATATTCATTGGCGGTCGATTATTTTAATGGTCATAAAAGAATTTCTCAGCTTTGAGAGTACAAAACGCATAATTGGATTGTAGGGTGACATCGGACTGCCCGGATACGAAGGGGATAAAGGGGAGCCTGAATTTCCCAGACCTCCGGTATGTACTAATGCAGTCTTTAACCATTATATTAATTGGAAATTAAAAAATTTATGATGTTTCTGGAATAAAATTAGTTTCTTTATTCTTGTACAAATGTAAGCATTCAAGCCTTATCTTAGTAATTCATGAGAAGTAGAGTTTGATAACTGGGCAGAAAATACAATGGGATGTTCTGTTTTGAAACATCAAATAGTTTGGAAGTAAATTTCAGACACTGAATGTTTTGATGGTTACGGCGTGCTGAAGAGATTCACTTCAGAATTAAAGAGGAGAGAATGCTCAGACTTTGAGCAGTTAACCTTCATTATGTATCAGATAACGTAATTCGATTTAGTAATAGCTGGCCTGCTAAAAATAAGCTTGAAGGTCAAAGCATAGCATTATTGAATCATTCTTCGGATTTTAATTTTAAAATTCTATCCAGTTGAATTTTAACTTGAATTTTATATATTAAAAATAAATATACAATCTACAAGTACAATGTACATACAATATTTAAAATAGGATATTCAAAATTCGTCTGATTTTCTTTAAAATTAAAAATAAAATAATTATTACAGTAAAAACATTATTACAGTACCTTTTTTAAATACTGAAATTTGACAAATTTTAAAAGCATTTAAAATACTTTTTTAAAATATAGTATTTGAAGTAAAAGTATTTAAATACTTTTTTTCAATACAGTATTTAATAATTTAATAATGTTTCTTATATGTGATAATCTTTTTTTTAATTTTTAAAATTAACATTTTTTAACACAATAAATATAATTTTATTAAAATTTTTATTTTATTAACAGAAAATATAAAGGTTTCTGCCTGAAAATTAAAATATAAAATTAAATAAAATGCTTTTTTCAAAAAATAATATTCAACTTATTCAGAAACAGTATGTCCCAAATCTTATTATTTACGCGCAAGAAAAACTTTCAGGGCCTTCCTGGTGTGCCCGGCGGCTTGTCAGCTGCTGATTCGCCTAAGATTACATCGGGTCCACCTGGTCGCACAGGTGTTACCGGCGAAAAAGGAGAAAAAGGAGATAGAGGTAAGCAACAAAGATTTTTATAGGTGCTGCGTTTCTTCGCTGACAAAAATTTAAGCATTTTAGCACGTAGAATGGATTTAAATTTTATAACAATTGAAATATAAATTTGGAAAATTAAAATATTTTATTAATAGTGAGTACAGTATTTTTTTGAGAATATTATAATCGAATGCCCTGAGCTCTGTAGCCAGTATATCATGAACACAGACTCTGCAGTCTGTGAAACGTCACATACGCAGGTATACACTGTGATTCCGGCTATGTTTTTGTCATGCCCACGAATAATTTTCGTATTTCTATCCTTTTCTAATAGCACACGCAACTGCATGAATAATCTCCGACTCTCCGTATAAGTATTACGGGAACCGAAAATGAATTTTCAATACTGCTGCAACCTAGTGATTTCATCAGAAACTAAATAATTTTCAGAATATCGATAAAGCAGATTTCTTTTATTGCAATCTTATAGTTTTTAAATCAATTTTTTTTTTAATTTTCAGTAACATATCTATGATGTATCAAGCAATTACTAATAATGTAGAATAACAAGCCTATATATTGTTCGCCAGGGACTATTCTTTACTTTATTTCTTATTAAAATTTCTAAACGAACAATTACAGTCATTCAACTAAATGATTTACAAATAATTCTATTTAAATATAGAGTTATTGGGGCTATCGTTCAAGAAGTGTTCGTAACGAAGGGTTGAATACGAACCAAAAATGGTGTTTTTATACTTTAGGTTTTTACAATATCAGTCCTGAAGTATGAGGCCGGAGAATCTCCAAAACTTCGATTGTACATAATTGAATAAACTATTATAAAACGTCATCTTGGTTTGACAAAGATCAATTTCCTTTTCACCTTTTAAATAATTCTATTTAAATTCAAAATCGTTTACTGAAATATTGTTTACTGGTTTCTTTATAGCATTTTAAATCATATTCTCCTTGACTTTAAATTAACTACTTTACTTCAGTAATAAATTATTTTTTAAAGCATGCTTGTTTCGCATTTAAAAATTTACGTTTTTTTTTCCAATAAATAATGTTTTATCTTTTTTTTTTTTAATAGCTCTGGAAAGTTTTGTATTATTTTAATCTTATGTGATATTTCCTTTTAAAAATAATATCCATAATTGCAGATAGGTCTTGAAACTAATTTGTAAATTTCGAAAACTATCTAAATATTTTTTTATTACAGTTTTGTATCCCTGGTAGAAACGTTCACCATTTTTTGGCCAGCGGATAGCGAACTGTGAAGAATTAGACATCCACTAGCTTAGTTTTGAACACTTGGCCAATTATATAGGGGAAATTTCTACCAGGGTAGAGTTTATTATATTATTTTCTATATAAACTCTGTAGTAGATTTGAACAAATGACCATTAATAATTATTAATTTATATAATATCAAAACACTTATAACAACAATTTCGTATATAGATCAATTTAATTCTTTAGATAAAATAACTTTACATACACAAGGTTTGTACGATATAGAATCCCAGGAGAGCTAAACAACAATAATATTGAATTTTCCTATAGATATAAAGAGTTCAAATTGTTTTTCTACCCAAAAACTGCCAATTTTTAGTATGAACTTTATCATCTTACACACTGAACCCTACACGAAATTCGTACAACAGCGAAAACCTGTATATTTTTGCATTTAAGGGGATCGAGGGGAAAGAGGTCCGCCTGGAAAAGATGGAATACCCAGCGTACCTGGCAAAGACGGCTTTCCTGGTCCTGAGGGATTAGAGGGAGAGACTGGCGCTGAAGGACCTCCTGGTGAGAAGGGAGAACGCGGTGATAAGGGCGACCCCGGACCAGAAGGTCCGCGCGGTTATCCAGGACATGCGGTAGGCATTGATTTTTCTTGATTATTATTATTGTAATTGGCTTTCATTATATATTTTTAATTATATACAGATATATTTTATAAAAGTTATTCATAATCTGTAAAGCTCTTTTTGTGAAAGCAAATAAATTATGTAGATCATTAAAAAATTTGAAATTTGTTGGCGAATTATATATATTTGTTTTTGAGGTATCAGAGAAGATAATCAAATTAACAAGAATATAATATATATTAATGCTATATTAAAGACAATAAAACCGATCCCTACCTTATCAACTTACCGACATCAGTACAATTTTACAAAGTAATTACTATAGTAACACAAAAAATTTCTAACAAAATCTTTTTGATATTTTATAATGTAAATAATATCCAGTTCAATTTTCAGATAATTCTTTAACCCTTTGCATACACACCTATTTTTCCGAACATCTTGTATACACTAGGTCAATTTGACCTGTTCACTTTTTGATTGCGAAGCATTACTCCAAAACTACTGAACCTCTTAAGGGTGTTCCCTCCATATATATATGAAAAATGGTTTTATCAATAACATTGATTCTTGAACAATAATATACAAATGTTTTCAATACTAAAGTCAAAAATGTAATTGTTAATTAACAAAAAAAAACAACAATAAAAAGAAAAAAAAAGAAAAATGAAGAGAAACATTTAAAAATATGTTTGTATGTAAAGAATAATTATTTAATGATAGTGTAAAAGTTTCAAACAATTTAGGAAGGTTTTCGAGAAGATACAACGGTTTTAAAAAAACACGTGTAATCTTATGGAGAAAAAGTTTACTATAGTCGGATTGAAGCAACTTTAATAATTTTTTTCATATCAATAAGCTTCTTAAATGTTTTGAAATTTTAACACTAGCTAGTTTAAATATTTTTTAATCTATATCAATTTTTTCAACGATTTCTGTCCATTTTGACTTAACGGAGGGAACACCCAAGTAATTCATATAAGTATCATAAAGGTCTTTAAATTCAAACATCCCTAAAAAAATTCGTGAAAAAAGAACGTTTAAAAAGAATGTAATTTTCTTTGAAAAGTGTGTGGGTCCAGATGACCCAGTGTGTACGCGAAGGGTTAAATTAGTTTGCAAGATGCTTGCAAGATGCTTTCGCATATATTTTTGCTTGACTCTTTAACATCCTCTTAGATAATCTCAACCTCTTATTTTTATTTACAATTACAAGGGCGCAGTTTTCACGCTGAATATTTAGTTCAAAAAATATCTTGTGTGTTGTAGTTATTTATTAAAATTACAATTTATTAAATTTAAAAAATATTTTGTTAATATGCGAAATTTTTAAAAATTCAAAAAAAGTTGGATACGTTTATTTAGAAAAATTTAAGGACTCATTAAATTATATCTCATTTATCTGAAACTTTCAATCAAATGCCATTTTTTGCTACGTTGCAATAATGACTTAAAAATTTGTACAGAGGTAGAGTATATCATTACGGAGGGCAACTATGTCCTGGATTTACTTATATCGCAATATATTCATTTTTATGGTCCAAAAACTATATAATTTGGATATGTCGATAAAGTAGGACTATCCGACCCCTTTAGATTTATTGGCGGTTGCCGACAGTTACAGGAAACTATTTTTTACATTGAAATAAATAGAAAAATTAGCTGAAAAATTCGATTGATCGTGTGACCATTCATTTCAACAATCATAATAACATTTATAAGTTTATTATCTTTATTTGCCCTATTTTTATTTTTAATTGTAAATTAAATTCTATTATAAAATTTTGTATTTATCGCGTTCGATTTTAAAATTCTTGCGAAAAGATAATTTGTATTATGACACGAAACACTAAACGAAAATTATTACGATCAACTAAAAAAGAAATATTGAATTTTTAAAAGTACAATATTGTTTCTTTCGCTGAAAAATCTGCAGAAGCTAACTTTAAAGAAGAAATACATGAAATTAGAATAGAAGGTATCTTAGCATTTAGGATCTTCTTAAGATCGATTCGTGCTAGCTGAGGTGTCGACAATAGAAGGCTTCGTTATGCTTTAATCGATTATCATCGGATTATTGTACCGTGTAAAATGAATTTACATCAAGAAAAGAATTTTAATAACAGATCAGGTTCAAGTTTTAAATAAGATTGAAGCATAATTTAACATAATTAACAAAATTGGTATTATAATACTAAATGGATATAGAAGTCATTTAAAAAAAATCTTCAACTTTTTTTTTAGGAATATGTTACAACTACAATTTTTCACTTGCATTAAAACACTTTAAATTTGTTTTAAAATAATTAGGGAGCTATCGGTTTACCTGGAGCACCAGGTGTCCCTGGGCTTCGTGGGCTTCAAGGTCGAACTGGACCACCAGGGCCTCCAGGAAATAAGATTTTGTCTTCCGATGTATTACATACAAATAGTGTTTTACTAAAAAATTATGGTATTATTCCCGAAAGTGGACCTAGAGGAACACCAGGACCTCGAGGAGCTGTAAGATTTTTATTTTTATTTTTTATAATTTAAAGATTTTTGTATTATACAATAGTACATTTCGATACGGGTGTAGAAGGTGATTATTTGCCTCGTGAGACGCCGAGCGAAGCGAGGGTGAAAAGTCGAACGTGGCAAAAATCACCTTACGCACCAGTATCGAACCGTATTTTATGCCACGAGAGCCGAAAAATCATCTCACAGTTATAATTTTGAGGTTAAAGTGGCATAAAAATTATTTTTGTGAATGTAATGACTAGTTATATTGTCAATTTAAACTTACAATAAATGTTAAAAATAAAGTAGTTTACAAAACAACAGACTATTCAAACTTGGATCGTCAAGAATTTTTAAAAGATAATTTTTCCTGACTTATACATATTTTTTCCTTTAAAGCCTACTTTAAAAATACTATATATTTAATTACAATATATTTACATTTATATAATATAAAGATGCAATTCATCAATTCACCTACCTCAATTATTTTATAATAAACAGCAAGGAGAAGCAGGACCTCCGGGGGAAAGAGGAGCGGATGGTGTATCCGGAGCACCTGGAACACCTGGAGAAAACGGTACGCCAGGGTTACCTGGTTCACCTGGTCCCAAAGGTCAGAAAGGAAGTTCTGGGGCATCTGGACTTGCAGCATATCATTTATCAGAAGCACATATTCGAGATATTTGCTATAATATTGTCAAAGGTAAATCAAACATACGTTGTATTAAATTCTTTGTACGAAAATAAGTAGCAATGCATAAGATTTTATGCCTAATCGTATCTAATAAGTATGATTATTATCAAATATTTTAGTCAGAGTTGCATAAGGACTTACTGTTCTGCAAATATTTAGTAGATGTAATTTATACATACATATGAAAGATCTTACTTGATAACTTCAATCTTATATAAATAATTAAACAAATACAAAAACGTTTTCATTAAAAGTCTTATCAGAAATTAAATAATATTTTACGTAAGATCTTATGTAATATTCATAGAAAACTGTTTGTTTTAGAGTCTAATTATAATTTACTTAAAATCTTACGGCTACTCAGTATAGAGTTCTTTACATAAGAACCATCGTAAGATCTTTCATAGAAAGTTGAGAATTATTATTTTCAAATTGCTACGTAAAAAAAAGAATATTTTATATTAACAAATAAGTACATTAAATTAATAAGTATGAAAAAATTATCATTACACATTTTATCTAATACATGTTTTCAACTTAAATAGAACAGATAAACGAGTTAATGTCTTCAGCGCATGGGTCTGGAAATCCTATATACCGAATTCGCCAAGGTCGACCGGGCCCACCCGGTCCGGTAGGTCACCCAGGTATAAATGATTTTGTGTTAGAATTTAATCTGATGATGCGATATTTTTATGAATGTGACTCACAAATTTAATACAGTTATTTCTTGAAACCGTTAAAAAGAATTCCAGAAGGGAGATTTGAAGACTGCAAAATATTCAGAGTTTAAGGGAACTATTAAAAAATATGACGATTATATTGAAAATCATTATTTTTGTTTACATTTCCTTATTTTAAAAAGTTGTTAACGTTAAATTATCAATAAACAATAATGCCTGCTCTTAAATACTTGGAAATATAAAAATATTTGAAATTCAAAACTTAATATTTTCATAATTTTCAATAAATTTGCGGATGATTCTACGTATTTTTTACAATTTCAGGCGAGCCAGGATTACCTGGAGAACGCGGATTGGTAGGTCCTCCCGGACTTATCGGACCGGTGGGGCCTCAAGGACCGCCGGGAAATAGGGGCGAAAAGGGAGATAGGGGTAACGACGGAATTGGCTTTCAAGGACCACCCGGTACACCTGGACCACCTGGTAAACTATATAATTATATAGTTGTATAGCTCAATTAAAATTATATAGTTATATAAATATATAGTTTAGCGTAATTACACTGAGTAGCAATGAAAGTTTATTCTACATGATAAATGCATACAGTAATATTTGCAAATTACTTCTATAGGTACCCCTGGCAATGATGGTTACGGTCCCCCAGGTCCTCCGGGCCAGACTGGCGAACCTGGAAATCCAGGTGAATAATGTTCTATAAATAAATTATGTAGTCTTCTTTAAAAGAGAAAATTTTAAAATTTTTTTAAATTTAAGGTTTTCCCGGTAATCCGGGACCACCAGGACCTCAGGGACCTCCAGGATACTGTGAGTTCTGCAATTATCCTGGCATTAACGCAGGATTGTACCGTCAAGAGAATGAGAAAGGACCAAATCAAGAACAGTCGAATTAAACTATTTTTGTTAATAAAATTTTTGAAATTTAGTAATATTTAATATTATAATATTTATAAAAACAGTATTGTAAGTTTTTATAGCAGATATATGCAGTACAATTCAGTACTAATCAAAAGTATTAAACCTGCATTTAATCTATATTATGTGTTTTTTCTTATTAAGAGCATAATTATTTTTTTATATTTTTATTTTCAATTTAAATACTTTAATAAGTTACTTTAAATTTAGTATATGTGAAATTAAAAATTATAATTCTGAGCTATATAAACTATTTCGTACGCAAAACAGAGAGCGTTGTGCCATCTAGGAATTAGAAATGACACTTTGTGGATTTACCATCACTTTTTCATCGGTAATGTAGCGATCATCAGATTTTTTCAAATATGTTAAGAAAAAACGTTTATTATTTGTTTTTTTATTTATAATCTATGTAAGTACGTACAAATCATACGACTATAAATTTTTATTGATTCGTTACTAATTACAATCACTTAATTTCCTGATAGATTTTGCGAGATAAATTTTTAATCTTTATTAATTTATACTTACTTTATATAAACTATCTTGAAACTAAATTAGATATAAATTATATAAAAAATCAAATCTATTAGTTTTTAAGCATAAAACGACGTTAAGTCACTTACATAAATCATGAAGTTTTAAATTTAACCGATGTTAAATGAAACTTTGTAAATATGAGTTTATTTCTTTATTCATATAAAACTACTCTTATAGAAAAAGTTAATATATTAACAACAAATGTAATCTATATTTTTTATTTTAAAAAATCAACGGAGTAAATGTATTTATTCCAGAAATGTTTTAGTTAAAAGAGATAAATAAACCGTCTTATAATAAAATATATTCAAAAATATGTTGAAAATTAGAAAGACTTAAGTACAAAAACTAATAAAAAACGATAAATTTACGAAAATCGTGCAACACCGTCCACTAATTAAACAAAAGCCAAGAGTCTCAAAAAGCCCAAAAATTCATTTTCCATAACAAAAAATAGATAAAAAATGCAGCGAACGCAGGAACCGCCGGCGGACTAACCACCGATTCGCCGGACCCAGCGTTGCTCCCGGAAGCCGCTGAAGTAGGCGAACTTGGCTCGACGGCACTTGGAAGTTGGCGCGCATCCCTCCGAAGCGCGCCGGTGAACCAGTGCGGCCGCGTTGTGTAAAGTTTCGCGAGCTTCCGGATCAATATGAACGCGAGCTCCGGGGAGAAAGAGGGGAGCGAAAGAGCGCGCCTAGCCGGGCCGATCGACTGGAAAGTGTGGGATTGCCGCGCACTCGTGAATATCCCCTTCCCGTAGGTAGAGGCAGATATAGACATAGGTGTGTGGTACCTGTGGCCAGCATCAGGTCAAAATAGTTGCGCGCGCGCGCGCGCGCCCGCCGAGTCTGTAAAAATGTGCGGGTACCGCGCGCGACCTCTTCCGCTTTCGAAAGCCCTCCTCGCTCTATTGCGCTCCACGACTGCGCGGAATACGCCCGCAGCTGAGACGGCTCTTTGCGTCGGCGCCTATCTGCCTCGGCCGCTTTCTACGAGTGTCAACGAGAGAATTCAAATAATTTATGCTTCATGCTTTTTTGTTGAAATCTTGTCTGTTGTGAAGGTTCGACCAAGTGATGTTCCATTTTGACTAGCAGTATAGTTTGTACTTGTAATCAGAAAAACACGTTATTTATTGTTTATATGGCTTTTATAAATATTTCTTAAATTAATTATTTCAACACCTATTATGTGGAATAATTTATAATACACTTATTGCTAAAAACAGATATTCGTTTGATTTTAAAAATTTGAAGTACTAATAATGTCTATAATAATTTGCTATAAAAATAATAATAAAATTATTAGTAAAATAATAATCTATAAAAATTTATTTTTAAAAATAGCAATGGTTTTGTCAAAAAAATTCAAAATAATTACTGTTTCTAGTCTGTGTATTTCAAAATATTAAAAAATTTATAAATTTAAATAAATAATAATTTAAAATTTAATTTAAAATACCGTACATACATGTTTGAAATTATTTATTGATGAAAATACCAAGCTTTAAAATTAATAAAATTGTGAGAAAAACCGGATTTGAAATTTATACAATATGGGTGCCTAAACAAAACAATTGTATGAAATTTTTTTTTAAATTTACGAATTGAGTTAACCGAATTAACAAAAAAAAAACACAAAGACCTATCAAAAAGAAAATAATATATGTCGTATTTCAAAAAATTACATTTAAATATATCCTAATAACAAATGTAGACTTTAAATACGTCACCAGTCATCAGAAGTAAATTTTATTTATAACAAAAATTATTGTAACATTACTCACAGTTAATTTACGAAAATTTATATAGGAATTTATTTTCGAGCTTGAACTAAGATCTTTAAAAATATTGCATTTCTATTGAAAATACTAAGGGAAAATTTTTCAGATTTTTTAATGAAATTTTTTAAAAAAATGTTATTAGTTTATTTCTTAAATTTATTTCTTAAATAGAAAGAATCTTTTGATTATTACTATATCTTATCGATAAGCGTTTACAAGTAATGGAAATTTAAAGTGACTTAAAATGATTAATTAAAAGAAAGAAATAGCTGATGGTGATAAATAGAGTATTCTTATTTAAATTTATTTAGCAAGTTAGGAAAACTCTTCCTTCAAAAAAATATTTGAGAATTTTCTTATAAGTATTTTAAAGACAAAATGCAACACTTATTTCAAGTAACATTTATTACGTAAACCCGATTTAACGGATTTGTCGAAGAGAAAACGCTTCACATACGGTCTTAAAATGTTTTGAAAACTTTTTCAGAAGAGATTTTTCTAGATCTTTCACTGAAAATTTTGATCCTCAAATTAATATCTTGAAAATATCTAATAAATCAAACTTACTGAGAAAAAATTTAATCCTCATAATAAAAGTTTAATTGACTGAATTACAAAAATGTGTTCAATGAAAATGGTTTGATTGATTTAATTAAGCATTTCAATGAAGTATTAAATATTTTTCTCAGCGCATACTTCTGAAATAGTGCAATTTTATTAATAAATGTCAATTCTTTTTTTTTCTGGAATTAAAATTATACTATGAAAATAACTACTGTTCGTTTGTAGAACTTTTACTAATCGCAGTTGGCACAATTGCTGCTATTCGAATAGTATATTCGTGCGTGTTGCAGTGATATAGCAATTAACTTCTATTTTGGTAACTTACAGCTTATCGTTATTATACTAAATAAACTTCTATAATATAAATGAATATTTGATTGAATAAATAGAAATTAACAATTAGTAAAATCTTAATTTCAACATTAATAAGCAATTTATCAATATTTTATCTTTTAATATTACAGACTTTATGTTTATATATTTTGACTTATGAAATACTGTAGTTAAATTTTCATAACCATAATTTATCTAATAGCAACTGATACATAATTTAAGCGACAAAATATTAAATTCAATTTAATTGATATCTATGATTATATTATGACGTATAATGTTCGTATCACGTATGAAAGTTATTAACTAGTACTTTTTTATATAGCATTTTAAATTAAAAAAGTTTTAAAATCTATAATAAAATAAACAAATATGCAATTACTGAAGTACTCACTTTAGTAAGATCCCTCATAGAATTTTTAAGATTAAAATGGAAAAACACTATTACGTGTAGATACAAATTTTGTACACGAATTCGTTAAAATTTGGTTTTTTCAAGGAAAATTTTTTATGTCAAAGATAAGCAATAACAAAACATCAATGTAATCGCAACAGTATTTGCAGTTATACTACAATGTGCTTGTATTGTTAGGTATTTCGTTTTTCATTAAAAATATTTCACTTTTCATTACTGCTTTTGAAATAATTCATTCTTTATAAAAAATAAACCAATAATTTTCATTTTGGAATATCAAATCATATATAAAATATTTCAATTGCTTTTTGATCTACTAATCTAAGTACATAGCTAGTAGCGATTTCTTGTGTACTTTATACAGTAAAAAATTAAGTGTTTTACGTAAATTTCATTTAAGGCGACTACGTAAGTTAGACTATAGGTCTCATTTCGTAGTTTACAAAGTACGCTTTTGATTTACAAAATTCTTAGCATTTTTTAATCTTCCAGAATTCTTTGAGGCCAGCAGAATATGGGAAAACTTAAATATCCAAAGAATATTTTTTTTTTTTTTTATTGAGCTTTATCAACTCCTTCTCGGAGTTATTTAGCTAAATCCAAAGAATATTGTAAATTAAAAGCGTAGATTGTAAACTACGAAATATATATCTAATAATAACATTAACTCAGAAAAATAGCATTACATACAATATGTAAGTAATTTTTGCTCTTTCAAATATACAAACGCATTATAAGTATTTAAATTTGAAGGGATTATTAACTAACCTGAGAAAAATTCTCTATGTTCGGGCAACTAGAATCTATAGTAAGAAAAATTATAGCAATAAAAACTAGAATTATAATAAATTATACTTTTTCTTTGTTAGAACAATTTATACGTATGCGTTAACATAATAATGTACGTAAATTATCTAATCTACATGAAAGAGATTCTTTTGGAAAATGAAAAACTAATTTAATTTTTGCAGTATTTATAATTTATACAATAATCTCTATAAAATGCAATACTAATCTAAATATTAATATCTAAATATTAATCTTCAAATTAATCTATTAATCTCTACAAAATTAGGATCGGTTAGTACAAAAAAAGAAAAATCAAGAAAAAAGATCAGTAAATTATGATGAATATTAAAACTGAATTTTTCGAATACGTTAGTACTTACATCGTCTTACGGTGGCATACTTTTTCAACCATAAATTATGCAAGTTATATTTATAAGAAAATTAATATCGTTAAAAGAAATTGGCGTAAACAATTGTTTGACAAACTTATTAACGGTAACTATCGCTCCGATTTTAAATTTGAAAAGTGCATTCCTTTTGTTTCGTATTTGGGTAAAAAATCCATTTTTTATTTCACACCTACAAGTTTTCATTTTGTTTTAAATTTTCAATTTTTGAAAAATTACTTTTCGAGTTTTTTTTAATGATGTTCAAATTAGACAAAAAGCTATTGAAAGAGCATAAAAATGCCTATATTTTTCAAAAAAAAATTAGCTATCATTATTTATTTACTTTTGAACATAAATGTGTTTTTATAAAAAAGGTTGCTAACTCTCAAAATAAATGATGAACCGCTTTGGAAAAATCATGATAATGTAGGATATCAATATCTATAATTGGTATAAATTTGAAAAAAATGCGATTTCTATATCCAACGGTTATGTGATTATGTGAGTAAGAAGGCTTAAATTAAATTAAAATTTTGAGATAAGGTAGATTTTTTATATATTTCGGCTAAATTCGTTGCGCAGTTTATGAAATTTATAAGGTGTAAAGATATTGATTTAAAATTTTTTAAGACAAAATTTTGAACGAAAATATTTTAGAGTTTTTCATATTTTGATATCTATTTGAATATATTTATTTATAAAATTTGATGTTTTTGTGTGATTAATTTGATAGAAAAAATTATTATATTTAATACATAAAGAAATTTTGCAATATATCATTTTTAATAATCAAAAAGTATTATAATCTGCACCATCGGTAATAGTAGATCTATCTAGTATCTATCATACCTCGTTAAGAAATATCCATGATTTTTAAATGGTAATCATAAATATTTTAGAAGTTAATATACCTATAATTTCTGCATTAAAAAGTTTGCAAATTTGCATAAAGATCTGGTTTTAAAAAAATATGCGTATATTTAAACTATATAACATACGTATAGAAACAATAAATTAATCTTGAGGAAGCTATGTGACAATAAATTGGCAGCTAGTCTATAGGCACGACCCAGGTTTTCGTGGACCTTTGAGTGCGGTAAGTCCAACCAAGTTGTTTTTAAGTATTTTTACCCCCTGAATACGAATATCGAGGGTGGAAGATCTGAAAGTTGCCCGATTAATTGTTTAAACGGCCATAACTTCTTATCTATTTAAAGAATTCTTAGATAATTAAAAGAATACCTTTTAATTATCTAAGAATCTGCACTCTAATAAATATAGTTATGATCTATAAAAAAGAAGGCTAAATCAATTTCCAAAAACTGAAAAGTAAAACAAGCTTTTTTGTAGTTTTTTTAGAAATTGAAACAGAAGGAAATAACTAATATAACAAATGGATACATGGTAAAGTCCGCATATTATTATACATAATGTTATAAATTTCTTATAAAAATCAAAATGATTTTAAAGTAGTCAAAAACTTATTATAACAAAAACAACTGTATTTTCCGTGGCTTTATACAAGGACTTATATGATTTTGTGTACGTGTATAAAATAAAAATTTTGTTCATCTACAAATGTATCCTGTAATATATATAATTATTGTTAAGAAGATTAATATTTGATGTGAGTTTATTTGTATTCAGTATACTTTGAATAATTAAAACGATTAACTAAAATTATTTATAGTAAAAACGAACAAGAATTCACATTTCATAATTAAAGTGGGAACATTTTTATTTAACTTGTGTTACTTTAAGATGTTATCGAACAGCTAAAAACGCGCGTATTAAATTATTCAAAAACAAAATGCTGATAAAATTATCTCTCTATACTTTTCATTAAGCAAATCGATATTAATAATTTTAAAAACGTAGATTTAAAGACAAATAAGAAAAAAATAAAAGTGTAACAGTACAAGAAAAAATTTTTAAGTATAAATAGCAAAGTAATTCAGTAAAATCAGATATTATTGTTTAATAATTTAAGGTGATGTACTGGAATACATAACTATTTATGTCCATGTAAATTTTTAAAAGTGTTCCTGATATTGAGAGAAACTAGTTTAAATATAAAACTTAACTAATTATTCATTGTAGTAGATACGTGTATAATCATAACTTTGAGATATACTTTTTTCTTTTGTTGTAAATTAGTAACATGCACATCAGTTAATTTAAAGTTTAAGAAATGGATCAAGAATCTCTTATTTGGTTTTCATATTGTTTTCTTGAAATAAATAATAAGGAAACTGAACTGTAAATAAAGGAAATCAACAAATATTTATTATTTTTCAAAGTATACTCCTATTTTAATTATTCTATTATTTGATTCCGGTATATCGTATTAACTATCATTATATATTAGTAGTTATCTGACAAAACTAAATAAATACATTTTTCATGACTCTAAATTTCAATGAACTTGTCAGAAAAACTTAGGAAGTGATGGACTAAAAATAGGTTTCAACACTTAAACACGGTACGGTATCTTCTTGATTAAATAACAAACTTCCGGTAACTCTGAATTTTGTAAGAAAGAGCCCTTTCCTCTAAAAAGTCGGTGTAAACTCAATTGTAAAGTAAATGAACTTAGTCAATTACCTTGGAAATCTATCGAAATGTTGATTTTCAAATCATTTTCTTAGTGTGCATTTCCTTTTACGATACTAAAAAGTATCTAAAAATATTCTTTATTATATCATAGCGCTGCGATACTGTGTATGTAAACGAAACAAGCAATAACAACTTAGCCTAATGTAATTTAAATAGGCAATATGCCCTTATTCCACGCAGTACTTATTGAAATATCACAAACATAAAAGCTTTCTAACTATTGACAATCGTTTTGATATTTGATAAGTACAATAACAAATCCTGTATAAACATTTTTTAATTTTTTTTTCTAGAAATTTTAATCATACAAAATAACTCGTAACTTTCCCTAGCAATATATTTTAAAATTTTAGTTTTTAATATTGAATTTTAGTAGTAAAAAATTAATTTTTACTACTATTTACTTGATATAGATCGTATATATTTTCGTTACCAATTCAACAAGAATCAATCAACGTTAACAGCTAAATTTTTAAAGTATACCAATACTACATTCCTTATTTTATTTATTTAAGTCGAAATAATTGACAATACTTATACTTCCAAAAACTTTTGTGTCTTTAAATTAATTCATGCCAGGGAATTAACAACGATTAAGTAACAAGAAATTTTAATTTTTGTAAATGACCCGAAACTTTATTAAAAATTTAATAGAAATCATTTTAGAAAAAGACTAGTTTTAACTAAAATCTTACACAAATCAAATGCGCTACTTATGATATAAAATGTTAAAAACAATTTAACCTATCAATTTATCTACTAAAATAAATTTTAGATTTTAATGAATAAAATTGAAAAGAATAATATATAACTATATATATAGTATATATATCCCATGGGAAATCGGAAAAGAAAAAAACTTTCTTTTCTTTTATTGTACCAACTATATTTGTAAAGAAAAATGTTCTGAAACTTCAGTATTAAAACAGTAAATCATGGATCACCTTTTACGCTAGTTTTAACTTTTCTTTAACACGGATGAACTTTAAATAATAAAATATTAAATAAAAAAGTTATACGTTCTTTAATTTATAATAATTCTTTTGCTAAAAGCATTGCATAAAAACAGACTGTAAAAAAGAATATTTTTTAAAGAATTTAGGCGAATCAAATTATTTTTAGGAAAAATATTTAGTAATAAAGAGGTCAATCCATTTAGCCTACAACTTTTATTTCGGACATTTTTAAGTAATAGTGCATTAAATTGCATAAAAATTCGCTGTATCACAGTTATAAGTAAAAAAAAATTTAATGAAATAAACTAAAATTCTAGGTGAATGTTTAAGATTTTTTTGTTTAGTTGAAGACTATCCTAATATTTCATTTTATTTTAACAAATTATTTTACTTTTATGAAAAAATACTGGCTTTTTGTTTTGCAAAAAATAATTCTCCTTGTAAGAACGTCCAATTACCAAAAACTCTAAAATAAAAATCAATAGGTAAAATAAAAAAGAAACAGTAAACCATCAATCTTTTGATGAAAGCACGATATTTAATTATATTGTACTTAACGTACATAAAGATAAAAAAAATTGAAAAATTAGAATAAATAAAAGTAAATTGAAAAGTTTGAAAATTTACTTTTCTACGCTATCTGTAACGTTAGTAAATCAAGAAAAGAAGGAGCTATTATAAATTAAAATCGATAAAATAGTTTAATAGACATACAGCAGCGAATCGAGCGATAGATTTTAAAGATTCAACAAGTATAACTTTTTGTCCATTTCCTCTATAATATTTAGCATAGTTTATCATAATTTCATAACAAAGCTCTTTAATCAAAAATCCCGTATTTTCAGTTCCGCGCATTCCATCCTCTTATGGCCAGTAACCTAGCTCGATCCGCGCGCAGAAGAATCAAGGCGCATGCGGCGGCGGCGGCGGCGGGTTCCGGCGGGGCGGCTAGAGAGTCGATCAAGCGCCTTCTGTCGGCGCGCGAGCGAGTCGCTGGTGCGCGAGAGAGCCGAGAGTCTGGCGAGTGTGTCGGGAGAATAGTGGCGGTTTATAGCGCGAGCGCGGCAGTAGTCTGCGTGTGTGGTGCGCGTATAGCTCGCGGGGCTGCAGGCAGTATATAGTGCGCGATATGGCTGCGGCGGTGCTCTCGGCGGGAGTATGCGCTCGGCCCTAATCAGCGCAGCAGCAGCTCTCGCCAGTAAACACACCAGCCTGTGCTTCTCCGCGTCTCGCTGACTCCGACTGCACTCTCCCTCTCTCTCTCTCTCTCTCTGCGAGGATCGTCCGGGGCGGCAAGCGTGTCTAGCTCCTATCGCGGCAGGCGCCTCGTCCTCCTCGAGCCGTCCAGGTAAGCTCCACCAGCAGCTACATAACTCTACCTGTCTCTGCGTTTGGGGCACCCCCGCCCCCGCCCCCGCGCGCGTAAACCGACGTATACACCGCACCGCTCATTGACAGCTTGCACGCGCCCCCGTCGTATACATACGTAAACGCGAGAGCCTTGCTCCGGAATCTCGGAAACAAACAGCGTTTAAAGGGCAGCCTTCCTATATGTGTATACGCTGTGCGTGCGTCGCTCGCTGCGGGAATTGCGGGATATATACCCGCGATCTGAGTAGCGTACTATATCAGCGCGTGTGGGGGGAGGAGGAAAAGGGCGCGAAATACGAACCGCAGTCATCGAACGCTGCTGGAAATGCCTCTAAACTGCAGCATACTCGCACTCGCCGCCGCCGCGTACCTGCACTTATATGTGTGCGAGTGTTCCGAGTATGTAAAATGCGCTGCACCGGTAGGGCAGGTTAGGTGAATGCGTCTCGGCTCTCGCGGCCGTGTACGGATATATACACACACCGACAGTGTATGCACACTACTTTGCGCGGCCAGAGTGTGTACACAGAGCGAGAACGGCGACGTGAGCTCCGTGATTTTTTTCTCTCTCCTGCTCTCTCTCTCTCTCTGGCGCGCGAGACGCAAATTTAAGGTTGCATGCTGCCGGTGAATTGCACGTTCCGCGCGCGCACCTCCAGCTCCAATCGAAACCGCGGCGCCGGCCGCACTTATACTTTGCGCGCCTGCCTCTCTTTGCCCTTTCTTTTTTTACTTGCTACCCTGCCTCGCTGCTTCATCCCCTGATTCCGTACGCGCCTGTGTGGGTATAACTGCTCTAGGCAACGTTGCGCTGACGATGGTGAAGCCGGCAATTTTTTGCGCTCTGGTTTAGCCGTAGATTTCCGAAGGTTCTTTTTTTCGTCGTTGTTATTTCGATGGGCTTTTTGGAAAGTACGGCGATTATTGGGAGAGGTGTGAATATTGAAATTCTATCGATAATCCTGATTTCAGAATCGATGGAATGGCATCTTTTGTTCAATTAAGTCTTGCTTGCTTCATCAAAATACCGGTTTTATTAGCATTTTTGTGTTTTATTAATAGTGTGTATCTTTAAGAAGCTTAGTAACGATTCGTTCAGAAGTAAAAGTCTATTATTTTCAAAGATGCTATCTAATAAACTATATTAAATGAAAACATTTTTAAATAACTAAAACATTTTTAAATAACTAAAATCAAGTCTTTGGAATTTCAGTATTTACATCGATAAGTAGATTTAAATTAATTCCACGGAGAAAAAGTTTCGTTCGTTACTTTTAACGCATCATCACGTCTGAACCTATTTATCTAAAAGTGAAACTTGCAGAAGCTATACTGAAACTTGTCAAGCATACATAATTCAGTTAAATTAACTAACAGAAATTTCATAATAACTACTATTTCGAAACTTCACTACTTCATATTGCTTGAATAATGCACTCGCAATTTTTATTGGAAAATTAAGTTTATTACTCTTAAATATTTCTCAAGATCCGACGCTAATACAATAAATTTCTTTACAAAAATTAATTAGTATTTTTAGTAACATCCATGTCAACTATGCAACGAGCAATAACTCTTGAATGATCATTTCTGTGTACTACTTATGAATGGATTATGAAAGTATTTGACATTGACTCATCAATGAACGATTTTATTACACTATAATGGTACCATATACAACGTCAACACTTTCGCTAAACCAATACATAGACGAACACCAATTTCAAAAGAGACAAAAGTATCGATTTTATTGTTAACCAACCCTCAAGAGCCTATTGTTAATAAATTATTTTTCACAAAAAATCAGTCGATACTCGTACCTGTTGCAGAAATCTTATTTTATTCGCGATTGTCACTCAAGGGGAAACGATTTGGGACGTGTATACACAGGTGGGTTAAGAATCGAGAGGCGTGTTGGGTATTGGGTTTCGCGCGTGTGTATCGTTGACGCTAGTATTTGACACCTATCGACCTATAGCTCAGCGCATACATCTTGCACGCACTTGTATTATGTTCTTAATGCATTACGCTTGATCATTTTCAGTCTAGCTTTTTTTTTCATTTACGTAATCTATTCTTATCGAAAAAATAACGACATAGTGGATATTTTTTTAATGATAATTATTGGCGTTGCGATTGATTTGCTTTGGTAATACGAAAATGTCACTGCTTCGCTTATGCTAATCGATAAGGTAGAACGGGGCTAATTGGCTGTAGAGGTGAGAAGACACTGTATTCATAATTTTTTGCAAACATGACGTACAGTTTTAGTTTAGTCGTAGTTGACCAAGTGAGATGTACAGAATATGGATAAAGTTTAATTAACAAGGTTTAACGCTTGTACAGGTTTTAGCTATTTTTACAAATATATATTATTAATAATAAATAAATGCTAATTGTTTTTTAATTGTTTATAATTCTAGAGATAAAACAATGATTCTTTTATTAATTTTAATTTTATTGAATTTGCATCTGAGATGAATAAATAAATCCCTTCATAGAGGATAATTGAAACAAATATATTTGAATTAACATAGTTGCAGCTTATAAGATTGTCAAATAAATATAATTCATATATGCCATACGGTTTACTTTCCTAAATTCTTCAGAATTTACATACACATTTTTCGTAAATATAATATAAGTATTGATAAAAATAACAAAAAATTATAAAGTAAGTCTACTGGTCTTGTGCTCTCCGCTACTACTTTGTGCATTGTATAATAGTAAAGACGCTTGCTAGAAGTATTATTAAAGACGTAGAGAAGAAAAAACGGGAACGTCTAATAGATAAGAATTTATCTTGCATAACGAACTATTAGCGTCTATTCATAACAGATAAGAGCCTCATCTGCTTTGTAGCGTGCTGTCGAAAAGTTATAGAGCAAAAGTTATTGTCATCACTGCGTGCATATGACCCTTTTGTCGTAAATGTATCACTTTATACCTTGTTTCTCGCAATTGCATTTGAATCTCAAATGCTTCAAATAATTGATTCAATTTACGTTTGTTACGTTTCAACAGATTTCATGAACTTATTTTAACATTTTAAATATATTTTGATCCGCAGCATTAAATTATTTGGAAACTAAATTCTTTATAATTTTTAAATTAATAACTGGTGTTTGACATTCTAAATTTTTCACAAAATCTTGCAATATTTATACTAAAAATTTTTTATAAAAATTAATAATGGCAAAATTTAGAAGTCATCGTTCATAAGTTTTTATTAAGATTTAAGTTTAACAATAAAATAATACATAATTTTTTTTTCAATTTCCATGAAATTTAATGATATTTAATAATTATTATGACATGAGGTTTTTTGCATTTTCAGTAAGAACAATGTAATTTCATAATTTTTTCATAATAAAATTAAATAATTAACAAATAATATTTAAAAGCATTAATAATGTTTAAAAGAAGCATAATTACCGATATAATAATTAATGTATTATAAATTAAAACAAACAATTCTGTAAAAGCTAAAATGGTGCTATAATTTCAAATTATTTAAAAGTAACATAATATATTATTAACAATAGAGAAACATTTATTGAAATAGCATTGGCAAATTGCATTTTTATTTTTTATCATTACAAAAATTGTTGACTACATTTTATGCTTTTCTTTGAATTAGTCAGATAAATAATGTTTATGGTCCAAAAGAAAAAATTCATTAATATTTTATTATTCTATCTTGGACGGAATGTACAGAAATAATCATTCTCTTAAATAAAAGATAAGCAAAACATTGAAGAGCTCTCCGTAAACAGAAATGAAAGTAATTCTGAAAATTACTTAATTGCTTGACCCACAAATCTGTTGAGATGAAATTCTTTATAGCGGTATTGCCTTAATTATTTATTATTATTTTATTTTTAATGATGCGCTAAATTTATTAATGCTTTCATACAACAAATGAATTAAATACAGGCAATTTTTTTCATTATTCTTCATTTTTTGCAATTATTGAATAATATTTTTCACTGATCATGTAATAGTTTCTACATGATTTGTACTTGAAATTGCTCATCATACAATTACCTCAAAGCACACGACGAAAAAAAAGAAATAATAGCCAGCTCTTGACATTGAAAAAAAAGTCATTCCAGCATCTCGTTTCACATTCCTCAGCGCCGCCAAGGTGATAATCACGCGCGATCAAAGACATCTCGAATGAATCGCTCTTTCGACATCAAGCTTGTACTTCCATTTCTCGCATTAAAAGGCGCGAGAACCGGAAGCGCATCTAATCCCGCTTGAAAACCCTTCCTCCTCTCAAAGAAAAAGGGCACATAGTAGCCAGCTCAACAGCCCGGCCAATTCGCCGATCCCCCTCGTCGTCGTCTTCTCCCTGCCGCCTCAGGGAAGGAGGAAGGGGGGGGGGGGATTAAAGTCGGCGCCTATTACCCTTATTAAAGTCGACTCTCGCGAGACTAGCGCGCGATATGAATCTTCTTAGGTGGCTCGCCGCCTCCGTATTATTCGCGCATCCTCAAGAGCCGCGCCTCTCGCGAGCGTTCCGCTCGTTCCTAGTTTCTTGTACGGGCTCGCGTACAGCTGTCGGTGGCGGCGGCAGCCCGCCCCCACCTGGCCCACTTATTGTATTGATTCAACTCCCCGTGTATCCCCGGCGCGCGCGCTCGGCGAGTTTTCCTCGCGCGCTCGCTCGCCAAGCAGCCTGGCTCTCTCTCTGTGTACACTCGCAAGCACTGATACGTATATGTATGGGACGCAAGCACACGCACTTTTCTCTATGCATGTACGTTTGTGCTGGAAAGTAAATCGAGAGATTTTCTTGAACTGTCTGAGATACCGAAGCAGCTACGTGGCTGGCGATGGTGAATTTTTCCTTCTTTTAATGGGCGAGAGGAAAAGGAAGAGAATTTTCCTTGGATTTTGCGCGCTGCTGGAGAATTTCTCGATGACCGGCGAGTTGTGTATATATATATGAGTTTGATTTAAGCACCGATGCTTTTGTCGGCCGGATGATGGAGCACATTTTAGAGCGAAATCAATATAACCGGATAGTATCAGCTTTTTTCACTTGACCTAATGTAGACGTAAATAATGAAATATTCCAAATTGACTGCTGGGACAAAGGATGTAGCTGTAATTAATGAAGGAATTTCGTTATATTTTAATGAACAAATTTAATTAACTTACCTTTTATAATAAATCATTATTAACATTTTTTATTTTTATTTTGATTATTTATTTGTTTGAAGAATAGAGTTTATAATTCCATTGTGCTGAGGTCATGTTTAATTTTCTTTTCCTTGAATCTTTAAAGAACATAATTTCCAGTGTAAAAACATGAATATAAAAAATTCATTATGACATTATAGAAACTATAGAAACCGACTATAATTTAATTGTCTTGATCTTATTTAGAGAACAAAAGAAAAATTTTAATTGAATTAATAAAGATGTATGTAAAATAAATAATAAGGTAAGAAAAAAAATTTTTTTTTTCTGAAATAAATTAATATACAAATCGATTTTAACTTCATTATAATATGATTGTAATTAGGCTTACATAATAAGTTTGAAATTAAAAATTCAAAATTATAATTATTAAGTTAGAATAAATTTAATGAATAGATGGAAAATGTATTATATGTTCCAACATCCATTTATTTTGCAATAGCAAAAATTCCTTCGTAGTCAACAGCTCAAAAAATTTTCCGAAAAATTTTTAAAAAAAAATCAATGAGCACCCTCGTAAATAATCAATCCTCCGAATTCCCAATTTCCAAGAATCTATAAAATACCTTCTCACTAACTCTCCCGGCGTGGCGCGCAAAAAAGAAGAGTGAAAATGAAGGCCGGAAAGAGAAAAATGAGCGTGTCGGAAAGGCGCGCGTGCGCGCCGAGTTCCGGTACGTGAGAAATCCTATGATTGTGCGTTTAGTCATTTGGCACGCGCGTATAACAAGTTGTGAAAGGGATTGCTAGCTCTCGGGCGAGATGAAGATGAAAAAAGCGCGCGTGTAGAGCTCGCGCTTTATCCCGACGCGAAAAAGGGCCAAATTCTAATTTTAAAGGTCTATGAGCTCGAGCAGACGTGCACGGCAACCTTCAATCTGCAATTATGAAGTCGTATAGACTCGAGGGCGATGCTCCGCGCGTCCGGAGAGAATGAACTGGTGGCGTTTTTTCTGGTTGTTTGAGTGTTCTAAAAATATTGTCAAGTGGGTTTTTATTTGTATAAGGAACTGAAGTTACGCTTATTATCAATTTGGATTTTATTACGTTTATTAGTTATCTATCAAGTCTAATTAACTTTGTTTAATAAATAAATTTAATTAATTTATGAAAGGGTTAATTTGTACAAAACTGTTATCTTGTAAGGGGAGT
>JAPYZB010001891.1:0-13220 GCA_030522745.1 Eupelmus kiefferi | reverse complement strand
TATTCCAAAATGTATTCACTTTTTTAATTTTATTTCAACATTATTTGTACTCCTTCAAACACTCAAATCAAACCAGTAAGACTCATGAAAAAATGTTAGTACACGTTGCAAAACGAGCAAAACCACCATACTAACTAGCCAGAAATCAAATCCACGTCTTCCAGCTATCCCACCCATTCGATATCAGCTACCCAGAGAGAAGAACGGGTTACCAGCTCCTTCGCCGAGCCTTCCACATAATCTTCTGGGCAAATAAACTTGCCTGTACCTCTACCCACGCACGTATACATGTGTAAATACTCACACATATACACACTTGCACACATACATCTATATACCCGCACGCGTATCGGCCTACCTGTCTCTCTCCCTCTCTTTACGGCCTACCTACACGCAGCTCTCTTTCTCTCTTTTCCTTCAACTCCGCGCATCCGTCCGCCTTTCAGACGTGGACGGACAGCTCAGCTCTCGGTGCGTCTGCACCGCGCCGCAGGTATGCGCGCGCCGCGTGTAACGGCAGATTATGCACGAAGCTATGCGTGTACGCTTTCTATCGATATGTTCCTTTTTTATACTTTTCCTAGCGGAGAGAGAGAAGTAGCCAGCTCGTCGCTCTCGCTCGGTCTATCGCCTCTTTGCTCGTTCGCGTTATGCGGCCTGCTGCGCGCGCGATTAAGGCTTGATTCTTGCCTTGCTCAAGTGTGCAGAGATGCATGGAGGTTTATGAGATGAGTTCTGGGATGGGAATAAGATGTGGTTTGAGAGTGTATGGAGGGAGTTTGGTTTCTTGGAGAAGGCTGGGATTGCGTTTTGAATTGATAGTATTATCGGGGTGAAGTAGGGTAATAGAATTGATTAAAGGGTGCTTTGGATGTTTCTAATCGTTCTCAGGATCAAATTTGAAATTATCGTCCCTTTGGGTTGAACGCGGTCTCGTTGCATGTCGATCTGCCTTTAATGCCGCTCGCAGTTTTGATCGCTCGGATAGCTGAAAGTTTCATTAATTCGCCGGCAAGTGGAACTCATTAGTCCGATCTTAATCAAGTTACTGGAATTCGATAATCTGGGCTTGCGCGGTCTCAAAGCAACTTTGTGCCCGCGACCTAATTTTTATACCTTCTCTTCCTGATTATCTTGTTAATTAAAAACAGATAATTAAGATCCCAGCTAAAGTGCGATCGGTACGAATTCCTAAAATATAATAACGACTTTCGAAAAAAAATACAGTTTCTTCAAGCAATTACCCCGAATTATGAACCCTAGCTCAATTGTTCCTGTTCAAAACTCTCATTAAGCATCGATTTATCAAGCTCGAGCTCTAAAACCTCAACAGCTGCGCAACGCAACCTTCTTTCTCGAGCGCCAGCAGCATCTGGGTCAAAAGCGTGCAATTATTCTCGTCCCCCTGGCAGAGCCTGAGCCTGCGCGGCTGCGAAATCGAAGCTTATCGTTTTTCGCGCTTCTCCTAATTAAGGCATTAACAGCGTCATAACGAGCCGCGGCTGAAATAAAACTGATTAGATCTCCCCGGCTTTTCGTTAATTGCGCGCCGTCGTCGATCAAGTTCAGGCGCGCGTGCGATTTTCCTTCATTGTCTGCGCGCGCGCGAGTTGCGAAAGAAAGCGAGGTGTCTTCGGGAGCCAAGGTTTCTCTCTTTCACCTGCCTGGTTTATGCGCGCCGCGGGCTCAAGTGCGAAAAATCGGCTGCGATTGTTCTCTCTTGGCCCAGGGGGGGAGACTCGCGATTCATCTTCTGCCTTTTTCCTTTTTGATAGCGATGATTTATGGGGCACGAGGATGGGTTTCTAGCTCTTTGGCTGATTGTTTTCAGGCGCCGTTTGGGAAGTGTGACGTTGATTTTTAATTTACACGGGATTGGTTTCTGATTTATTCGCGATTGTGGAAAGTGCGCGCGAAAATACGCCAGTGCGGGGGTTAATAGAATTTCTGCGAGTGGCTTCAATTATGGTAACTGTATACGAGGAGGAAAATTCTGTATTATTATTGAATTTTTTACACAAGCAAGTACTTGCGTGAATTGCTTAAAGTATTTTCTCTTTGTTTCGTCGTTAAAAAGTTTAGCTGCTTCTATGTAATTAAGTTTACTTTTTATTTAGACACTTAAGAAAATTAGCACTTAATTAGAAAATAATTACGAAAGTAAAGAAACTGTTAACTTTTTTACAGTATACTTGTAAAAGTAACTTAATTAAAAATGTACATTTTCGTTTAACTAACAAAATAAATGAAACAAATAAATCTTTATATTTGTTTATCTTATCGTCCCTATCAGCCATATTATACTACCTCACCGAATATCGATTCAATCAATACAAACCAATACCGTACCTCTTAATCCTCATTAATTAACACATAACTTCTCAATCACTGTTCTCTCAAAACTTACCACACTTAGAGATCCAAAATCTTTTTCTAAACCAAACACCCGGGAAAGATAAAAGAAAAAACACCGCGAAACAAGTGCTTCCATTCTATGCACGTGAAATGAGAAACGATCTCTCTCCTTCTCTCGTGGACCGATGATAGATAAATTCTCGGTGCGCGCCTGATTTCTCCTGCTCTCGCGCGAGCAATTTAATTAACCAGATCGCGCAGCGCCGATTAAGCCAGCCTTTCGTTCGCCGCCGCCTGATTCGATCTTTTCAGCAAAACCTATGTACCCGACTAGGCGTGCGTAAAAGAACGCGTTTTTTGCGGCGATTTGTCGCTCGAGCGCCGTTGAATTTGCATAATTCAGGATCGATATGGGGAAGGAGGAACAATGGAGCGTACGTGCAACACGTGCTTCTTTCGAGGCGTAAAACTTGTAGATCGGGCTGTACTGTATCTTGTTTTTTTTCTTTTTGTCTTTGTTCGTTTTTTTTTTTAAGGAGCGTGAGGAAAAAAGGATGGTTAGTGGGTGATTCAGCGGCGACGTGCGCGTATTAAAATGTAATGGTACTTACGTTTTATAAGTGTTTTTTGTGACATACGTGTTCGAGTATTGATGTATGTAACTAAAACAATTGACATAATATTGGAAGTAAATTTTTTACGATTATCGAAAGGTTTATTTAACAAAATATTCAAGTTATTCATTTATACAACTCGAAACAATTTCAAAACTATTCATACCAAATAATAAAACTGCATTGAAAGTTCAAATAGACCCATAAATAAAAATACCTAATCTATCTTCAACCATCCCGGAAGCTGCTTCTCGCGCACCTCCGCGAATCCCCAGCGTAATAACGAAAAAGTCACCTCCCCATCAACCTCCGACCTCTCTCCGAATCCCAAGTACATCCATACACTCCTCATCCGTCGAGTGGCTACGCGCGAAATTGAATTCCGAAGGCAGCGCGTCTGTCGCTCCGGCCTCGTGGGACCCCGGAGCTGCCAGACGTCACGCGAACAGCAGCGGAGCGGGCTTTCGCGCCTCGCGAAAGTGAAAACTCGCCGGAAGCGCGTCTGCGCGTGGATGAATGTCTGGGGCCGGAGAAGCGGCTTTTTTTCATTTTGGCGGTGGAGGTGGTAAGGTGCCGTACCGTTACGCGGGACGGGAATATGACGGAACGGTTGATTGGAGTTTTGAATGATTGTTAATTATCGTGGATTTAATTAAGGATCGGTGATGGCTGGTTGGAGGTTGGAGAGCGAAATATTATTTTGGTTAATTGCGATTGTAAATTTTATGGGTTTGAACAATAAGGTAATAAAATTAATAATTTTGTAGGTAGTTTCTAGTAAAAATTGTTATTTGATTAAAATAATATTGGACTAATTTCGGTGCATATTTTCACGTGTTCTACAATAGTAAATAAAAATTATACCGCTATAAAAAAAGCGTTTATGCTCGAAAACGTGAGGATGTATAATTTATTCTGAAGTTGTAGGTTGATGAATGTGTTGTGTTATATACCTGTTTGGTTTAGCGACCATTTCCGTATACTTAGTAAATCAGAATTTTATATTTACCACGCCCCTAATCTCATTTTTCCGTGTCAAATCTAGATTTCTTAATTTGATACAAAGATTAATTTACGATAACCAAATAATCGAATCAAATGTTTACATTGATTAAGTATTTTACATAAATTGATTATTCCGTTGACATTGAATTTATTTCCGATTTATATCATTGGAAAAAAAAGTACACTATTTTCTTTTGCGTTTGTTTGTATTTTGACGTGGAGTGATATTTAAGATAAAGTAACCTAATTTTCAAATCTTTCCAAAAAAATCTCAACTGATTAAAATCCCTTGAAAATTCATCTAAATCCCAAGAATTTCATCCACTCCTAGTTTCACATCGCTCTTAAAATTAACGCTGATCCAAAAACCCAATTATGAATTACCACTCCTCACGATCGATGTAAACACGCCATTCTCCAATCCGTTCTCTCGCACTCGTAGAGTTCGAAGGCCCCGGCAGCATAGTGGCATTAACGACGGCGCGACGCTTTTAATGCGCGCGCGTATATACATTCACTGTACTCTTGCGCTTTCGTAAACGCGCATTCCGCGATGTCGCCGACGCGCATTATGAAGGCCTCGCGCGCCATTGGTATTCATAAAGGCGCGCGCGATCGCGAGTTGCTGCCTCCGGTGTTGCCTTCTATAGGCTTGCGGATGCGTGGAAAATGCATATTGTCGCCCCTTTACCGGCCGGGAGTGACGAGTACGCGCGGACACTGCTCGTAAGCTATTTTTGTGTGTGCGTTCGTTGACGCTGCGCGGAGGCGTGACCCTTATTTCGTGATTTTTTTAGGTTATGGGTCAAAGTTGGTCGGTAATGGTAGGGATTTTTGAAGTTGCAGTGTGGTTATGTGGCTTTATGGAACTGCGTTTACTTTTTTATGTACTAGTTAATTGGTATATTTGTAATGAAAAATTTGATTTGAAAATTTAGTTTTTTTAAGTTTACAATTTAAATTCAAACATTTTGTTGTGTAAAATACAATGTTAATAATTATCTTTGTTTTTGTTTTAGGTGAGTTTCCGTCAATTACACTGAAAATCTGGATCATTTTTTTTACATTCGACTGTTGTAAGTATAAAAATATAAAAACATGAAATTTTAATGATTTTTAACTTTATAGTAAAAGTCGGAATAACAACGATTCTTTACTTAATAAGCAATCTAAGTACTTTGCTTATTAAATGAACAAACGATATGTAAGTACATGTTGTAGCAAAATGTGAAATCGCATTATTTCTTTAAATGCTAAACTTCAATTCATACGATCTATATGAGAAATAGGTTCGTGCTCTCAATTTCTTTAGTTGAAACATCTTTTTAAAATCAATAAGATGAAATTATATTTGTAAAACATACAGTTATAGCACACTTTTGCACATTATAAAATTTCTTCTGTTTCCGACCCGATTTCAGCTAATCGAAACAACTCAAATATCGATCAAACAACCTCCTGCTTCAGAATTATCATAGTATTTCCAGGTCGACCCTGACACATAAACCGACAATCAAAATTTAAGAGTTTTTCAACCAAATCACAAAAAATCTGGCAATGCAAATTTGATAGTCACCTACTATTAAATTAGTCCAACATAAAATTCAAACATAATCGACGTTAACAATACCCCGGAGCTTCCTACCCTAAAACAATAACAAAAAGCTCGCTTAAATCCTCACCATTTCAACCAGTAAAGATAACGAAAATCCCCAGCGCTTCTAAATTTTACGTCCCCATAAAACATTTCTTCCCTTGGTAACAACCGCTCCGCTCGCTACCAGCGCGCGCGGCGTGCAGCTGATCGATATAACCGGCGCCGTCGGCGCGATATTTAGAGCGGGTCAACGTCGCCGATGAATTTTTGATAAGCCCGCGCGCTACTCGCGACGCACCTAACGTCGAGAAGACATGCACGCGCGCGTGCGGGGTTGATAACACCCGAGCCGAGCGTTAAAAGTTAATGGCCCCCTTTTTCGCGAACCTGTAATTTCGACGGCGCTTTTTGCTTCTCCTCGTTCGCGGAAAATGAGAGCGATGACGGCTTTTTCGTTCGTGTGTGCGGCTTTTGATGATTGAGCGTTGCGGAGCTTTTCAGATTCAATGGGCTGTGTGTATACGGTGTGGGTTTATTTTTCGAGATTTGCGTGTAACGCGATAATGCCGAGGTGCGTTTATTGGATTTGTATTTTTAGTTTGAAAGTGGAACGAACTGCTTTGACATATTAAAGTAGTTTCGAGTCTATTAAAATAAGCCGCTTAGTCTGCTTTTTGCAGGGAGCTAAGGCAGGCGTTTGTTTGAAGACGCTAAAGTTTTACATAATGGACGTAAAAAGTTTTTCAGTCTTGGAATTATTCGCTCGTAACTTTAGTAATTACGTTTAATAAGAGAACATACTTGAAATTTGAAATTGTTATAATGTACTTTAATTACGCAGGCGTATAAAATTATGAAACAGCCATAATAGAAACAGTGAAGTAGAAAATTGTCACCTTGGCAGAATGGCCCAGTTCCTGGTCTAAAGCTACTTTACTCCGGCACTTAAACCAACAAACTTTTTATAAAAAACATTTAAAAATCATAAAAAAACGCAAAACAACATTCTTAATAAAAATCTTCACACTGCAGCCATACGCGCTCTTAACCTTCCACCAATGCCCGCTAACAATAGCTCACATGCATCAGCCCCTCCGGTAGCGCAAAAATAGAAATCCGCCAACGCTCCAGCTACTCTCGTCGTCTGAATCTGGCCAATTTCCAGGGTTAAACGGCCCCAGCAGCTACTACGCGCGGAAGAATCTTTCGACACGCAATTACGCGGTCATTGTTGCCGTCCGGTTTGCATCACGCGGACACTTACCAGCGCCGCCGGAGATGCAGTTCTCTCTCATTGTGCAATTTCGGGCCCCGCGCGCGCAGCATTGCGCAGACTATATATACACGCGGGCTTCGCAACGCGGCTGTATTATAATATAAACGCGCGGTCCTTCGCCGAGCTAAGTGCATCCACCTCGCTGTGGTTTTCTAATAAGGAGAGCCCCGAGTGCGTGAGTATATACCAGCCGGCTCTCTCGTCGCGTGCCTACGCGTGCGAGAAGCCGCTTTCGTGGATGCCTGAGCGCGACTGGTTTGCCCGAGTCCAGAGGTACGTGGACGTCGTTAATTAGGAGAGCCGATGCGGGATTTAGGGCTCTGGGTTTTTGGGCGCTGCGAATTTTTGTGAGAAGGTTGGGGAGATTGCGAGTGGAAGGAATTTTGGGTTATGAGAGTTTTGGGTTTAATGGATTGTGTTGACAAATTTATTAGAGTTGGGGGTATGATTCATTGCTGTAACGTTTAAAAAGAGATTAAATACTTGAGGATTGATGAGTGTGTTAAGAAATATGTGCGATGGGTAATGACTCAAGTTCTTTGGGAATGAGTATGTAATTGACCCCGCGGTTAATCACAACTGCTTTCTATATTCCTTCAACTGTTGAAAATCAGAATGTTACATCTGTAAGGTATTAATTAAGTAAATACGTAGTTGTAATGAAAAAAATTAACTATTTATCACTGATTATTATATTATAAATTGAATAAAAGCCAGTCGCTTGTAGGATTGTAAATTATTATTTTAGAAAGGTTTCCTTTGTAGTAATTGCAGTAGACTCTCACAATCGGAAAATTTGCTAAAGCATTGTAATCAAGTATTCAACGATATTTCTGTTCTTATTAGAAGGTAAGCTTACGTCTTGGAGTTACGTAATTAAACACAATGAACCGCCTCCTTAATAGAGCTAAATCTGCACTTGCCATTATTTCTCTTTTGTACGAGAATTTCAATTAAATTTATTGTACTTGACGTGTTAAGTGCTTATTCAAAAATACAATTGTACCATTTATCAAATCTTTTTTCCTTTTTACGTATTTATGCAAAATTTACATATTAGAAATTTCAAAAATTAGATAAATACTTCTATCTTCAAAAGATAAACCTCTTGATTTTAAATTTTCGTTTCACACTGCTAAAATACTCTTACGTGAATCTCACGTAACACCATCAATATCTCACAATAATCAAAAATTTCACTTTAAAATCCACCCGACAAAGATAACCCAAAACTTCGCCATGCCATTAATCCCAACCGAAGCCCAACCAACTCTCCCCAATAAAATCTAATCAAAATCTCACTTCGAGCATTAAACCACACATAATCCAATCTCCCAACACTCGCAAAAGACAGCGACTTTTCCTACCGGCGGGCACACTCGCCAATCCTCCAGCGAACTTTCCACGGCACACCTCGGAGAGCGCGAGATTTCTGCAACTCTCCAGGCTGCTGGAGATGGAAAAGATGCGCGCGACGTGGTTTCGACACATTCCCGAGTCCCCCTAGGCGCGCATTGCACCGAAGACACTGAGTTATCGCACGCAGCGTCAGTCTGACGATTTGTTGTGGAAATCTCGCTGTTGCTTTCAGAGGAAACAAGAATTTCGCCGGCGTTGTTTGGTTAGTGTGCCGGTTAAACGTTTTGATGGAAGGCTTGCTTGTACAGCGGCCGATTTGGAATCCGGCTGGAAATAGTAGTAATGACGAGCGTGCGGGTAAAATTGTAGCGACTGGTAATAATTTGACGGGTTTATTTTTAGCCGCGCGCGAATTCCGATGGTTAAAGTGTTTCTCCTGGGTTTTAGTGCACGATATTATGAAACGATCAATCACCTCTGGAACGTTGAGTTTAGCCTAGAGCGTTAGAACTGCTCTGCTAAAGTATCGATCATGTTGCACAGTTTCTAAAAAAATAATGTTTCACTTAGCCTCGAAACTTGCGTTTCTATCAATTTTCCAAAGCTATAAATGTTTCACTATATAACAGATCGCACGAAATCCATCGCCATTAACCTACAATAATCCCCATCAAATTCCAAAGATAAGCCCGATCTCAAAAGATAATTACTTTCTCGCTCCTCAACTATATATACGCTTCCATGTAAAAGAGAGAAAAAAAATGATTCACAAAAGCCCATCAATTAATCATCCTCCTCGCAATTTTCCCGGTATACAACAGCGTATATATACCTTTGTTACGCTCGGCCGTGCGGCTTATAGCCTGCTCCACATTCGCTCGCCGATGAATCATACCGCAGAAAACGCGCTCATTTTTAATAAAAAAATGAAGCCCGCGAGAGCATATAATTCTCGGCTAGGCTCCTAGGTGAAAAGCGGCGGCAGCCTTAATCGATACACACAGGCCGTGCCCTCGAAAGCAGCCGCACGTCCGATTGGCAAAAAATTCGGCGAGATAGCGATACGGAAAAAGGATTATATCGATACGCGTGGTGTATTGGAGGTGTGTGCTCGCAGATCTGCGTATAAATCGTACTTTCATATTATAAAGGCGAGCCGATAAGATCGCGAGCGTTACACTTTCTCCGCTCGGCTAATTTCCCGCGGCGGCCCATTTTCCGCGCTGCGGAGCTAGGATGCGCGAGCGGCTGTGTTGTACTGTTGCACCTGTTTGTGAAGACATTTTTCTCGTGGCGTTGATGATTTGCTGAGTGAGCGGTTGTGTATGGTAATTTTTTTTTTGTTCGGGGCTGGTTGTGTGCGTTGGGTTTGATGCTTGATGGAATTTACACGATGTAGTAGGCTGATTATCTATATTTCTGCGGCTGGAGGTGATTCTGTATTCTAATCTAGCGATTCGACGCAGTTCGCGCGAGCAGGTGAGGATAATCGCGGAGTGAGAATTTATGGCGCGCGAGGCGCGTTAGCGAGGTGCGATTTGTGTTATCGTTTTTTTTATTGCGGTTTTTTTGACGCATAGGTGTGAAGTTCATTTTGTCGTAGCTTGATAATTTTTTCGATATCTTGACTGAATTTTGTATTTTATATTCGTAATAAAATTAGTAGTATGGAAAAAGGCATCGTTTTATTTTCAGACATATACATTTTTTGCTACAGTTTTAAGCCGAACCCGACCTTTGATTTCAAAAGGGGGTGACCTACTTGATAAATATAATAAACATCGGCCGTAAATGTATAGCTCGTAAATGTACAGAACTACGGAATCTAAATTCTGCGTTAAGTGTTTTTACCAACTATTATCACGCACAATTTTAAGTAGCTTCGAGCAGGTTGATTACTGCGCAAATATTTGCTGTCTAATAAGTACAGCCATAAACAACTATTTTTATGATCCCCAGCGTCAGTCTTAAATACTTTCTAGCTAATTATTTTCACAGCTACTACGCATGCTAATTGGATTTTCAGCTCGGATTCCAACCCATAATTAAATAACATTTTCAATCCCCCCGATTTTTCCCAACCGCACACTTTTCCACGCACACCGATTTTTTCCAAAAATTTCCTCGACTTTCAAAGAGCCGAATACCGATCCCGACCTAGCCCAAACTAACCGTACAAACTCGCCGGCGCCATTCGTTATCCGGTGCACGCTCGGACGTCAGGAAAGAGAAAACGAGAAGCGCTCGCGAGCTCGGAAGAATGCAAAGCTCGCGCTAACGCTCGGAGAGAGGCTATATACCTTTCCCGAGGTGTTTACAAGCGCGCGGCGCGTGTCGCGAAGGCCGCCGATTTATGCGCGCGCGCGCGAGCCGGCAGATTCTGCAACTGGATTAATGCACTTGCGCCGGGGGATCGGGCAAAAAATCGGAGGAATTATCGAGAGGCGGTTTTGAAATGAGCTCGCGCGCGGTGCTTATGGTTTTTCCATGGAAGCGGGATTGCCGCGCGCACCTGATGAACAATGAGGATGGCGCAAGAGCGTGTGCAGCTATGGTGCGGTGTATCGGTAATGCCTAGGCGATGAGAGCGCGAGTTATGAAATGCTAATTACGCAAAGGATTGCCGATTGGAATTAATTTAAAGGACGGCGATGGTGGACGGTGGAATGTGGAGATCGGCCGTCAAGTTCGGCAGATTTTTTTTAATGAAAATTACTAAATAATTAGGGTCTGATAAACTACCATCAATTACTATTTTTACTATATCACTCGACCACTTATTTACCTTTCCCTACAGCAAGTCCAGGACTCAGCATCAACCGCAGCCTCGCTTACATAAACTCAGCGAACCTACAGTCGCTCGGCAATGGCGATCGATTAAAAGCAGCTCAGTATGAAAATTAAAGGAAACGGTATGCAAAATATAGCTTGCAGCGCGTCGCGAATTCCTCCCGGTTGCGGTTCATGTATGAATTCCTCGAGAGCTGAGAACATGGATCGCATTCTTCGGCTCGCGCGCGCGCGCGGCAAATACGCGCCGAGCGCTTTGAATGTCTGAAATGCAAGAACGTTTGTAAACTGTCTCGTCGAGGTCCGTTTGATTTTTTTCAAACCGTCGATGCGTGGACTGCTGATGCGTCCTCGCGCGCAGAGGCTTCATTGATCTACTTATCCACTTGTTTCAGGATGTGAAATAGACTGAAGCATCGACTTCCGAATGTTATCTACTTTGCTCAGAGAGTAGAGATAGCTCCGAATGACGGACGAATGTATTTTTTTGCGATAAAAGTGTGTATTGGGGTTTTTTAGTGGAATCGTTCGGTGATTCATCGATTTATTTGCGATTTGCGGGCCGATGGTTCGATTGCGTAAATTTGGATTTTTTCGAGAGAGCTCGTTGACACGTAGTTTTATTCAGAGAGTTTTTGCTTTCGATAGTACAGCTAGACTCTTTATGAAAACCATGAGTTGCAAAAAATTACATTCAACAGATATGTTCGCCTGTCAAAGTCCGTCGAAACATTACGAAACTAAAGAAAACATCCAGCTCTAAACCTAACACACGCGCTGAAAAGAAAGCGCGAGGCGCAATTAAGAACAAAGTAGTCCGACACACTATCTATCGCTCGAACTTTCGATCACTCGCTCTTCTTTATCATCGCGCCACGGCCTCGGTAAACAAACGATCAGCGCGCAAAAATAACCACCGAAAAATCCGTAGCGTCTCTCGGCTTCTCCAGCGAGGAATTTGCTAAACAAATTAAAAGCCTTCGACGGCCGGGTGCGCATGTAATGAGCGATAATCTTGGCCGGCTAAAAATAAATGCGTACGCGCCGGCGAGTGGTGCACTTCTTTTTTATCGCACTCGAGATAGGGTCAGTTCCTTCGAAAGATTTCGCATTGGCGCGCGCGATTCGTGGCTTTCTCGATTGCGCTGAATTTAGCGCACTTGTGGTTTTCTCTGGCGACGTTGGTGGTGGCCTATGAAAGTTAAATTAATTTTTTTTTAAAGCATGAAGCTTTTGAAAGTTTGATTTATTTTACGTACTCGATGCTGTTGTTAAGTTCCATCAGTATTCAAAAACCTTGTATTTTTTTCAAAAGTACTCGCACACCATACAAAACTTATGAAAAGGTTTGATATCCGCTCGAAAAATCAATTAATCCCGAAAATTGATAAAAGCCCCCATAAATCATTGATAAGCCGGTCACACCTAAACACGACAGATCCCTCTAAACCCTCTCCGAAATTCGTAAAGCGCGATCGGCCCGCATCATCAATCTCCCCGTCTCCGCCGACAAAGGAGCAAAAGGAATCCCAGAAAGGGCGTCGGCTGATGCATCGTCGGATCAAACGCGAGCTAGCAACGTTGAACTTGGCATTTACGGGACCCTCTGCTCTTTTTCTTCTGCCGCCTATTTTTGTGTCGCCTTTTCTCGCGCGCCGCGCCGATTAGTCAGCGCAGATCGGATTTTCCCCGCGCGAGACGGAGAAGCTCGCTGTTGTTTCGTCGAAGTTTTATCGGCCGACGATTTCCTTTTATTATCTGCTTCTTTTTTTTAATGGCGGAGTGTGAGGTCACGATTTTCCCGCCGATGTGATGCAATTGATCGGGTTGAGTAACGTGTCAGTGACTCGTTTTTGCGGGAAGCCAGTGTTATTGTTTGTGTTAATATACCGTTTGTTATCGTATTTTGTGGTTTTCAGAAAAAAAAAAGTTGAATAATTTTTCTTTATTTGCATATTAATATGTAAAATTGAATGTGGAACTATGAATCTTTCTTTTGTTTTGTGATATCTGTTTCTGATTCATTTACCAGGAAATAAAAAGCTATTTCAGCTTTCGCACGAGTATCTGGATATGACTAATCATTTTGCAAGCGTTAAACAAATATTTTTGTTCATAAGTCAGAAGTCAAACGTGAATCAACTCATATCAACAAAAATACAATTTAATAACCAATTTCTTATTACGCCTACTTGCCAAATATTTCAAACAAATGAGTAACGAA
>JAPYZB010001890.1:0-13226 GCA_030522745.1 Eupelmus kiefferi | reverse complement strand
AAAATTTTTCTTGTAAGTGGATTTGATTCTTTTAAATTCATTATTTCATGCAAATATTTATCAAAAGCATTCGAGTATTTTCTCTCAATGGATTGATAAAGATTAATAAAGTAATCTTTCGCTTTTTCAGTATTATCTTTTGCTACAACATCATTTGTTAATGTACTATGTAGAATCAATAACACTTCGTCTTCTTCAAATGGAATTTGTGTAAAAATTTCATCCACCATTCTCTTAACTTCTTCAGAATCATCACTCTCTGCATTTCTTGCAATATAAGAAAGTGCTGTTTTAAGTAGTGGTATCATAAATTTAGAAATTTTTACTCCTGAATTTTTCACTTTGATAATTGTACCAACAAACCAGCATTTGTTAGAAAACTTTAGCATTAAACTTTCAGAAACTGTTGATAAACTGTTAAATGGATTATCATATAAAAACAGTATCAAAAGCATTACTTCTTGTGTCAGAATTGGTTTTTTGACTGACTTTAAGACTAATTTATCCATCGTATCATCTTGAAGATTTATTCTTGTAATTAATTTAGCAAATATCATGTATGAACTAGCAGCAAAATCTGGTACTGAACTAGACAATCCTTTCAATAAAGCAGGTAAAATATGATTAAACTGCACCTCTGTGATAGTAAAAGAATTTTCAATACTCCCTATCAAAGCAGTAGTATAGAAAGCATAAAGAGTAGTCAAACTATTAGCTCGTTCTGAACAGATTTTTGTGGCAAAAATGACATGTTCACAAATTATTTTAAGAAATCCATTATCCTTTGCAACTTGATTTATCAGTGTTAAAGGAGGTAATGGAGTACGAACCTTTTGTACTGGTTTGAGCCAATTCCATTTGTCAATTGGATCTGACAAATCTAAAAGCTGTAAAGCTCTACAAAATAATTTCTTTTTTAATAAAAGTTCAACTTTTTATACAAAATAGTACTGAGTAATAATAAATTTAGCTTACCTGACAAATATTCTAGATTCATGATACGGTAAAATTAATAACAGATAAGAATCTTTATTAAATTGATGAATATGGAATCTGTGAATAAGCCATTCTAATGCTTTATGTGCTGTGTTCAATAAAAAATATGGAGATAATAGAACCAAAAATTTTTCTATTTCTGTATCTAATTTCTTATTAGTCTTTTGATCTTGTACAGATCGTTCCAAGCTTATAGAAGTTGGTGCAAAAAGAGTCTTTTTGAACTCATCGAATAAATCACATAACTTTACAAGTTCTTCTAAACCACTCACACCTATAAGATAAATAAATAAAACATTTGAATGAATGTTTATGGAGAATTTTAATTTAAAAATATTGAAAATTCTCGTTACCAATATTATAAACTGTATCCCTATCAAGATTAGCTGCTTCCTTTGGATCAAACAATAAACTTGGCTTTCGTTTATCTTGAAGAAGCAGTGTGGTCTGAGGAGTCCTCAGTTTCTTCAATTGCTCCGCTAAAGACGTAGCCATTCTGAAATTATTAAATAGCCTTAGATTTAAAAAGTTAAGAATATTTTAATACGTATTAACAGACCGGTTTATAAATAAACATAACCTAAGACGAGCGCTCACTTACTTCGAATAATTTTTTGTACTATGCGAAAAAAATACAAAATTTCTTCAACTCTCCCTACTTAATCCACGCAAACATCATCCAAACTTTAACGTACGACTAAAATAAAAAAAAATTAACACAACAATCCAAAAAATTACGGCATTTTTTGGAATTCCAAATGAAAACACGTGTTTTCTGACTTCGCGGCGATGCTCGCCCGCAGCGTGTTCGAAGTTTGTGTTTTTCGAGCGATCCGCCAGATCGAGCCTGGTGCTCGATTTGAGCTTTCCTTTCTACCCGCTAGGTGACATTTTACCAGGAATTTCAAAACCGTTTAACCTACGAAAAAAAAACAAAGAAACGGTTTAGTCCTCGATATTGCCGGTAAGACTGTATGATGTACTTGAAGACTTGAGTTCGTAGATGTGTGATTGTCGCTTTATTGTTATTTGTTTTTGTCTTTCTGCAGAGATCGAGAAGCCGGTATTTGGTATGGCACATTGAATATATATTTTTAATAGTTAATAAACAAATGAAAATATTATAAATGAAGTAAAATTAAAATTAAATTCTTTTTAATACTCCGTCAGCGAAGCTCGATCGTGCATCACGCTCAAATAAAAAAGCGAATGCAAAGTTTTGCTTTGTGTACGCTGTATCAAAAAATTCAGTTTGACACTTAAGTGAAAAGGTGTGAATTTAACCTCGCGTTCTCTTTTTAAACGTCTGTGCGAGGCTAAAATTATTATCTGGTAATATTATCGAAATGCATTATTTCCTTTAATTTTCTAGAATAGTTTGTTCGTCTTACTTAATGAATATTATGAAGTATTTTGAAAAAATATTTATTAAATTGAATTACGTCATGTTTAATTTTAGATGCAGTGATTTTTTAATCCTTGTAAATAATGGCAGATCATGGTGATAAGGGTATTATTACTCGAATTGCTCTTAAACATTTTGTGTAAGTTATTGATAATATAGAGTGGGATGCATTTTTCAATAGTTTAATTGTTAATTACTATATTTGTTATTCTATTATTATAGGACTTATGATGACGTTGTTGTAAAACCTGGAAAGAATCTTAATTTAATCATTGGAGCAAATGGTACTGGAAAGTCAACTATTGTAAGTGCCATTGTTTTAGGATTAGGTGGCAATCCTAAAGTTATTGGTAGAGCAACTCAAGTTGGTCATTATGTTAAAGCTGGCCATAAAAATGCAGTTATTGAGATTGACATTAAGAATGGTCCCAATAAAACAGTAACAATCAAAAGATCTTTTAATACTGAAAATCAAACGACGTGGATGGTTAACAACAAAACCGCAACTGGAAAACAAGTTACTGATTTAATGCAAAGTTTCAGTATTCAGGTATAATTATTGTAAAAGATCGCTAAAGTGTGTATCAATTAATTAATTAGTAAAAATTATATAAATAAAGTATTAAAATTTTTCATAAAATAATTTTAATGAATGACAAATTAAACACAATTGTATTTTATAGTGAAGTAAAAAATAATATTCAAACAATTTTTTAGGTCGATAATCTTTGCCAGTTTCTACCACAAGATAAAGTGCAAGAATTTTCGAATTTAACACCACAAAATCTTTTATCAGAAACTGAAAGATCAGTTGGTGATCCAAAATTATTAGAATACCATACTGCATTGAATCAACTAAGAAAAAATCAAGCTGAGTTAGAAAAGGATCTTGAAAATAAAACTAGACTTCAACAAAAGGAAAAACAGACTTATGATTCATTGAAAGATTCAGTAGGACACATCAGAGAGCAGCAGTCAATTAAAAAGAAGTTAAAATTATTAAAACAAAAGAAAGCTTGGATTCTTTATCAAGCTAAAAGAGAAGAAGTTGAAAAGGTAAAGTATTTTAAATATTTAATGTAATTTGTATTTTTATTAAACTGAAATAAAAAAAATATTGCCTCAACAAAATATATATATAAACTTATTTGTTTTTATGGAAATATTAATCAGGCAAAAAAGGAGAGTCATGAAGCAAAAAAAATAAAAATAAAAATTGAAAGGAAATTGGAGCCTGTCCTTCAAGAAATTGCAAAATTGAAGTCATCAATTCAAGCATCTGAAAAAACTTCTAAGCAGCATGTAAGTTAAAACTTATTAAAATTAACTTAAATTCAGTAATAACATCTTGGGTGAATATGGGAGCAGCCTACAGAGGGCATAGCCTCATCTAACCAAATAACAAAAAAAAAAGTAATGACATCTCAATTTTTATAGCAAAGTGAAACTGCTGCAAAGACGGCAAAATTGAATAAATTCTTAGATGATATTGAAAGACAAGAAAAAACTATAGCTGATATTGAAGCACAGTGTGAGAGAAAAGTTAGAGAAGAACAACAACGTGATGAACGCATTAATGAATTAAAAATTCAAAAAAGCAGACTTGAAAATGATTTAAAACATTGCATTAATAATGTTGGCACAGGTGAGAATTAAACTAAAAGTACTTAAATATTAATTCACATACTTACATTTTTTTTTAATTTTTCTTTATACTTTTATTAGCTGAGAGCATCAAATCACAATTTGACTCAACTACGCCAACAATGGAACATCACAAAAAAACCTTGATTAGTTTAAAAAATGATCAAAATCTTGTAAAATTACAAATGGACGATATTAGTAGAAAAATCAGAGGTAAAATAGTTACATTGTGTTACGGTAATTACTTATATGGACTTTGTTACTTATGAGAATTATTTTTAGCTGAAGAACAAAATTTTCAAGCTGTTCAAGATATTGAAAATAAACGACTTGAAGTATTGCAAAGATTAAGTTCTGATTCGTATAAAGGAGTTTTATGGTTAAGGGAAAACCAACATTTATTTTCTAAACCTGTACACGAACCTATGATTCTTCAAATTAATTTAAAAGATGCCAAGTATTCGAAATATTTTGAAAATCTCATAGCTGTGCGTGATTTAACTGCATTTGTTTGTGAAGATAAAAATGACATGAATTTACTAGTTAAATATCTTCGAGATCAGCAAAGATTAAAAATAAACGCTGTTCATTCAGATCCTCATATGCAAATAAATGATCGACCACATTTACCACTAAATAACATTCAGCAGTTTGGCTTCACAAATTATTTAATATCACTTATCGATGCACCAACAACTATTTTAAAATATTTAATAAAAAATTATTATTTGAATGATATTCCAATTGGAAGTGATCAAGTTGTATCAAGTTTGGACTATCTACCAGATAGTATTCGTCGATTTTTCAGTCGTAAGTAAAACTGTATATAATATATGTCACTTTTGTGCATATACTCTTTTTATAAAAAATAAATATATACTTTCTTCATCAATATACAGCAAACAACTCATACAGTATAAGTCGTTCAAGATATACTAATGAAAAAAGCACAAGACAGACATCTATTTCATCAAGGGGCCTATTATCAATTACAGTTGACACTGAAAGAATTAATCATATTCAGCAGCAGTAAGAGGCATTCAGTTTTTCTTCAGTTCATTACAAACTTATTATATTAAGTGTAATAATTTAACAACTTTTCAGACTGGCCATGTTAGCAGAAAGAAAAACTGCACTTGTTCAAGAATTTGAAGGTTACGGAGAAAAATTTGCTGTTGTACATGCAAAAATTGAAGCTCTAAAAGAAATTAGAAATGAATTACAAAATAAATTGAGTAAAATACAAAATTTACAAGTTAGAATAAATGTAAATGACAAAAACATTGAAGAATACCAAACTAATAGGCAAAACATTGATGAAATTCGATCACAATACAAAAGGGAAATTCAGGTAATTTCTAATGTTATCAATGTATATTAGATTCAAATTATTTAATTATAAATGTCATTTTTTTATTATTAAGATAAAGATTAATTTAAAAATAATATTTTAGGCGACGATACTGTCACAGCTTAAAGTATACAGTCAATATAATAAGATGCTTGATGAATGTTATAAAAAGACTATCATCAATGAAGAATTCAAACTTGAAATTAAATTAGCTAAAAATAACCTAGCTATCAAAGAAAATAATTCTCACGATTTAAGAGAAGAATTTAATAATGCTGATAGAAATTATAAAATGCTTGAAAATGAGCTTGTTCCACTTAAAAATGAAATGGTGACCTTATATGGACTTGCTAAAGAAAGTACTGGAGGTCATGATTATAATGATCCTGCAATGGAATCTACTAAAAAGCAATTCGCTAAATTGCCAGGAACTATTGAAGAAATATTTAATGAAATTAATAGCACTCAAGCTAAGATCTTTTGTATTAACAATGATCAACAAGACGCTAATAGGGTAAGTATTATTTCAACACAAAAAAAATGTCAAAATTTAATTTTTTTTTTTAGAATAATGTTTTAATGTACATTGAGTTTAACGTTTTAGATACTAGAAAACTTTAACAGAGCAAAAAAAAATCTAGAAAACTTAGATGAATTAATAAAACAACAAGACGAAGAACTAAAAAAAGTTACTGAAAAGATCGAGGAAATAAGAGACGAGTGGCTGCCAATGCTTGAAGCGCTCGTAGAAAAAATAAATGATAATTTTAGCAACTATTTCACTAGAATGAAGTGTGCCGGTGAAGTTTCATTGTGCAAAGGAGATAATCCTGTTAGTAAACAGTAATTTTTAGTATTTATATTAAAAGATTAAATTATTTATTCTAATAATAACATTTATAATCATTAGATGGACTTTGACAAATATGGACTTAAAATTAGAGTTAAATTCAGAGATGCAGACGAGTTGCAAGTACTTACAAGGAACCATCAAAGTGGAGGAGAACGAGCGGTTACTACTGCAGTATATATGATAGCTTTGCAAGAATTGACTAGGGTACCTTTTCGGTGTGTTGATGAAATAAATCAGGTAATTCAAATACTAATACTCTTATAACCATATATAGTAAGAATAATAATAAAATGCAGTGTGTTATTAATTTATTACTATTTAAGGGTATGGATGCCGCAAATGAACGAAGAGTTTTCGCATTGATAGTTGATATTACAACTAATGCTAGTAGCGCACAATATTTCTTGTTGACTCCTAAGGTATGTTAAATTTAAATAACTAAAATACTGAAGAAAAACAAATAATTAAACAAATTTTTTTGTTATTAGCTTTTACCTGACTTAAAGTATAATGATTCCATCAAAGTACTGACTGTATGTAATGGAAAGTTTATGGCACCATGTTCAGATTTTGACATGGACGAAAAATATAATAGTATTATTAATAACGCTAGGAATCGATCTCCAGCTCATTGATGAATGAGACGTTGATTCTTTAATTTTAGTTAATGTATTTAAGACACTTTCATGTAATTGTAAGTTAAAACTATATTTTTATATTTATTAAGCATTGTTAAATGAAATAAATTACTTTATAATGTAGACAAAAAGAATATTTTTGAATAAAAATTAAATATTTTTTATATTGCAAACAGATTCAATTATCATATTTTTTAATGAATAGTGTTGAAATAAAAATACTTAAACAAAAGAAAAATTTTATAATACAAAGAAAATTAATGTAAATTTTTATTATGTATTTGAAAAAAATATGTACAAAAAAAGTGCGATGGCCGGGAATCGAACCCGGATCAACTGCTTGGAAGGCAACTATGCTGACCATTACACCACCATCGCACCATGTTCACTTAACCTTAAATATTCTACAGAAGTGAACCGTATTAATCCTGCTGCATAATAATCTTGGAATAATGTTAAAATTATTTAAAAAAACGTAAAAATGATATAAATATTAGCTACAGTCGTAAAAATATTTTTGCTACATTATTCAAAATTAAAGTATTTTATTTATTATTTATGTCGGTCTTAAAGTGTAACTTATATTCTATAACGTTGTTAATTCTGATAAATAATTTAGACTAAAAATTGCTATTTTTCAAGCAGCTTCATAATTTATAACTATTATTTTAAAAATAAATATATTAACTAATTATTTAGTTATTATTAATTACGTATATATGCTTTAACAAAAGTTTTTTTAATAAGTTTTATGTTTTAAAAGGTATTTAAAAAAATATATTTTAAATTAAAAAAGTGATGTTTTAACTACATTGTAGTCTAACTGTGAATTAATTAATTTTTTTCTTCAAAGTTATTTGAACTCTTGAGATTTAGATTATATACATATCGAATACAATCCAATTAATTAAGGTGATGGAAATTTAAAAAAATACTTAATAAAATTTAATTTATTCTAAAATCAACCAATTTAAAAAAAATAAATCTATTGCATTCGATTTTTCCCATTACTCAGTTTTAATTAATCTTAATAAAAACTTAAAGTACAATGCATAGTGCTTTGCAATCTTGTATTTTTTCTCAGCGTGAGTAATTTTATATCTTATCAGCGAAAAATCGTGGTGGCATTATAAGCCGGTTATATCTTCTTTACCACGTGTTTAGATGCGACATGTTATGAGTATATAAAATTTCTTATTCATTGTTGGTAGCGATTGCATAACTTAAGTTTGTTTTGTAATGTACTTAAAAAAATTGAGCATTTTATCAATTTTTTTTTGGCATTCTTTGTTAGTATATTATTAGCATATTATTAGATAAAATACTACAAAATTATCATTATAAGATTTGTTCTCTTTATACTTATTTATTATAGATAATGAAGGTAAATAAATCATCGTTACTAAATGCATAAAAATAAAATCTTTAAAATATATTTTTTTAAAATAAATTAAAGATTTATATTATCAACATGAAAGCTGTAATGTTTATCGACATTATAATCATATAATTATCTCAAATTAAAAAATATAAACACGGTCACCAAAAGTGCCATCTTCTAAAAATATTTGAAAGAGGTGTAGAATAAATTATTCATAATCATTCGTATTTTTCCGCAAAAGTTCAAGAAACTAGTTTTAAGTTCGTAAAGCGCAAGTTGATCACCACTGACGATTTCATGCGCGCAGCCTATATGTGCCAGTGACTTTTCTCTTCGGATAGCAGTCGGCGTAAAACCGTCCGAGCATCAACATGCTGATGTAGTAACAGTTCGATCGATATACACTTTCCTCTTATTTGTAACTCGAAGTGAGTTGCTTCAGTTACATTTAACGATATAGTTTTACTAAAATTTAATTCTTTATATTTACGATAGGTTTAATAATATATATATTTTATTTAAAAATTTTGGGTTTTTGGTGCCTTTTAATTATTTAGTTATTATTGGTGGTAGAGTAATAGTGATTGCAGTATAATACAGTTTTACAAGTGGTTTTTTTAAAAGTGAAATTACATACTACGCCGCAAAGAGAACGGAGTTTGACGTACAGCAATTTCAAGGTGAAATCTTAAAACATCGGTTGATCGGTTAACATAGATCGAGTTGCTGGACTAAATCTTGAATAGTGCAAAAAGTTTACTATATTATCCACATTATCTGTGACCCGTTTGAATTTTTTTAAAAGAAACCATGGCAGCAACAAGCGAACTGATAGTTTCAAAAGATATTCCGGATATCGAGGTAAGAGATCGGCAAGTTTTTTCACCGCTATATCCATCACAATAAGTTATCCGCGCGCAACGCTTATGAAAATAATTTGAATTTATAAATCTAGATTCTAATTATCATAATTCCTACTTTTTTTAAAAGAATTTACTTAGCATGGATCCAAGATTAAAACCCTACGCTAACTTGGTACCGTCATCTCAAACGAAGCAAAATAAGAAGCATTGGAAGAGGAATATTCATTCAAAATGCGACGTAAGTAATCTCACGAAATTTATATGCACTTTTTGAAGGTCATGCTTTTAGAATAGATCATAGCAAATGATTTTCGTGAGCAATAATTGTTATATCACTTTAGCACTACATAAGCAGCGCTGTGCTTGCACATTATACAGCCTTATTAGGGATTCATTCAGTAGTGTTAATGCGCATTATTTTATATATTATAATTGCGCGTAAAATGAAACGTTAATTTTTTTTTTTTTTAGATAGTTTCTTACATTTGATTACAATTTATAATATTTTTTTATTAGTTTCTTTTATTTATTTTCATTTATTTACATTTTATTACTTTTTTATTTGTATTTCAATTATTGGAAATTACTGTAAACAAATCTCTAAACTTGTTCAGTTTTATAGTACGCAAGTTAAAATAATTGTATAAAAAATTTAGAAAACGTAAGAAAACTTTGAAAAAAAGTGTAAGGAGACAACAAAAAGTAAGAGAATGTAAGAGAAAGTAAGAAAATGTTTAGAAACTTCTGAAATAAAATATACAGATTTCTTACATTTTCTTATAATTTCTTACTATTTAATATACTTTATTTAAAAAAATGTAATGTTTTAAAGTCTTATCTAATTTTGATAAAATACATGATTTATTACAATAAAAGAATCAACAGCGATTTATTCACATCAATGAAAAAGCGCGTACGCTCGTGACCTTAAATTTCAAACAGTTAGTCAATATAAACAATGCTCTATATGCACTACTAAATTTTTTCATAAAGTACACATTTTTTATCATTATAAAACACATTACACAGTTTTTCATTATTCATATTGATAAAATTGAACGTGCCTTAAACTAAACAATAAAAAGTACTTCTTTTTACTCTTCTGAGAAAAAATAAAAGTAAAATATGCACACTTAAAATATTTTCTTCCGAAAAAATTCTACATTAATATTAAATCATTTTTAATCAAGATACTTTTATAAGAAAAGTTTTTGTATAACTTTACATATTTTAATAAATATTTTTTTAATTATTAATAAATTCAATAAAAATTTATTTATATGTAATTGAATATTTTCTATTTATTTTCATTTCCATTATACTTTAAATTGTATAAAAATAGTTTATTATTTCAGCTGCATCTCGAGATTAGAGATACTGTAATAAAAAAGGTTCACGTGAGGCAACTGATTTCAATGACCCTGTTATCATAACACGGATGTGTTTAAAATATAAACTTTCAATCTTCTGACCCTATTGCGTTCTAAAGAAGAATTTTTATCAATATTTTTCTAAAACTCATAGATTAGTATTTAAATAAATAAAAACATACTATAAATAAAAATCATTTCAATCATTCCTCCACCACAGTAAAACCTTAAAACTCGTGCTTATTACTACATCCTGAATCCCCAAATACTTACGAATAAAAAGCTACTCAAAATGCGCTCCATCAATCACCAATCACTAAAACCAAAAAGTCATCCTCCCATTCACCATCCACCAAACTCATCAATAACTCCTCTCTTCCGCAGAGCTGTCTACCTCTAACGAAAAACTTCGACGACATCAAGCACACGACTCTAAGCGAGCGCGGAGCTCTCTACGAGGCGTCCCGCTGTCTAAAATGTGCCGACGCGCCCTGCCAAAAGTCATGCCCCACGCAGCTGGACATCAAGTCCTTCATCACCTCCATAGCTAATAAGAACTATTACGGCGCGGCCCAGGCCATTTTCTCGGATAATCCGCTGGGACTGACATGCGGTATGGTCTGCCCTACCAGTGATCTTTGCGTGGGTGGATGCAATCTGTACGCGACCGAGGAGGGACCGATTAATATTGGAGGTCTTCAGCAGTTCGCTACGGATGTGAGTAGATTTGACGATTTTGGGAATGCAATTTGCGATTTGATGTGACTAGATAAATTTATTTTACGTAATTTCGTGCGAAAGTAACTTTTTTGCTATGATTGGAGAGTACGAGTTGAATATGGATAAATAAAAGCAATTAAAACTATTCAAGAGAACGATAAAATATAATAAGAGGAGATTCTGAGTAATGAATGAAAAAATTGCAAATTAAAATTTGATATTGATAAAATAAATATTGAGAATTTGAAACTTTTTAAATTTTATTGTTACTATCATATTGTATTAATTATATTTTATTGTTAGTATCATATTATTTTCGTATAAAAAATCAAATGGATTTTGAAAAATAGACCTGAACGATTATCTCGGGAAGCCACAGATATACATTAAGATAAATACTTATACTTAAATACATATGAGAACACTTTATATCGCATGATTTTGGTGGATAAAATAAAGTTTCATTCTGCTTCTTATCATTAGATACATCGATCGATATTATCAAAATTATCATTGAACTCTAATTGATACTAATCAATAAAAGTTCTTATTTTGTGCAAGATTTCAGATTTGTTTAAACTAATATTATCAAGAATTCAATCAATTGCAAGCTGCAATAATCAATATGACTGTTTTGTCCTTCTAATGATCTTCATATGTACGAACTAATGAATGACTAATTCTGATATAGAATGAAAAAGTGCAATATTTTTTTTATATTTTAATAATTGCGTAACAAGTTAATAAAATAATAAACTTTTTCATTATTTAGTTTCTTCGTTTCAAATAAAATTATTATTTAATTAATTTTTATTAATTCCATACAAATCAATTTTTTTATATTGGTACAATTTTGCAATAACATAGATTTGACAATACAAAAAAGTTTAATTTATTAATTTGCTAAAATCATTTATAAAAATTATTCTTTATTTTTAAAAACTAAATCCTAGATTTTTGTTACAATCTTTATCTAAAAAACTAATTAAGCACTATTCTAGATTAAGAAACTACTTCTCATTATTTCAGATATTTAAACAAATGAACATACCGCAAACGCGAATACCCGGCCAGTCAGTACCGCACTCTAAGACAAAAATCGCCATGATCGGTTGCGGCCCAGCATCTCTATCCTGTGCCACCTTTCTGGCTCGCCTGGGCTACGACGACATTACAATATTCGAAAAGCAAAAGTACTTCGGCGGTCTGAGTGCTGCTGAAATCCCGCAGTATCGTCTCCCCTTCGACGCCGTCTCCTTCGAGGTGGATCTGGTCAAAGATCTGGGTGTGAAAATCGAGTTCGGCCGGGAGTTATCGGTCAATGATCTTACCGTTAAGGTTCGTATTACTTATCTAAAATATGTATCTAATTAACTAAAAATCACCCGAGGTATTTAAAAAAAAATGAAATCGAAAATTGCACGGCATTTTGCAGAAACTAAAAGATTCCGGCTACGAAGTTGTCTTCCTCGGTTTTGGCCTGCCGGAACCCCACACGATTCCCATTTTCGAGGGACTCACGCAGGAGATGGGCTACTACACGTCGAAAAGCTTTTTGCCAGCTGTTTCCAAGGGCAGCAAGCCGGGCATGTGTGCCTGCAAATCCACTGGTCTACCAAATCTTTACGGCAACGTTGTTGTTTTGGGGGCTGGCGATACAGCTTTTGACTGCGCGACATCTGCTCTGAGATGTGGAGCCAAAAAGGTCTTCGTCGTTTTCCGACGGGGTTTCACCAACATTCGCGCCGTTCCTGAAGAGGTATGTGTGCGAGGTTTTATCGGAAATATTTTTAATGTTTTTCATCTGGATGTGAATCGTACGTCATTTGCTTGCAAGATGACTTCTGTGTAAAAAATTCATCTTATCAAGTTTTTATCAAAAGGAATTTCTATGAAATATTCTTTAGAACGTAGTGAAAATATTAAATATTAGTAGTAGTATTTACTTTATAAACGCCATTGAAAATTAGTATTTTTAGAATTAATATATATATATATATATATA